>OZ012691.1:45109161-45119262 GCA_963942565.1 Maea johnstoni | reverse complement strand
GTACTTCATCAAAATCGACCATTCATGGGGAATGATACATGCAAAAGTAAGGATTAGTACCGCTACAAAAATATAAAATACAGATATTATATGGGAAAAAGTATTCTATTGTAAAAGTAGAGTATGCTATTGTATCGTTAAGGTATAAAAAAATATATAGAAGATTGACTTAACTGCTACCTGGACATATCTGCTCAAAGACAGCATGCTATTAATTAGCAAAAGTCCTGAAGCTGACAGTACCAAATTTAGCAAAATAAGGTGTTCCGGAGGCAATCAGTATCGTCAAAAATATCTTATAGATATTGTATCATTTATGAAATATCCATGTGGTGCCTTATCATGAAAATTTCAAAGGTGCTAATCTCTATGCAAAAGACAGGCGTAATCCCAATCTCTCTGTAATTCTAGTGAGCTACCTACTGGTGGTCAAAGGGCATGCTGAGAGAACTGTTAGGATCTCATCAGCTGTCTCACCAGGCCTACCCGCTCCTGAGAGAGTCTGTGATTCTAGTGAGCTACCTACTGGTGGTCAAAGGGCATGCTGAGAGAACTGTTAGGATCTCATCAGCAGTCTCACCAGGCCTCCCCGCTCCTGAGAGAGTCTGTGATTCTAGTGAGCTACCTACTGGTGGTCAAAGGGCATGCTGAGAGAACTGTTAGGATCTCATCAGCTGTCTCACCAGGCCTACCCGCTCCTGAGAGAGTCTGTGATTCTAGTGAGCTACCTACTGGTGGTCAAAGGGCATGCTGAGAGAACTGTTAGGATCTCATCAGCTGTCTCACCAGGCCTCTCCGCTCCTGAGAGAGTCTGTGATTCTAGTGAGCTACCTACTGGTGGTCAAAGGGCATGCTGAGAGAACTGTTAGGATCTCATCAGCAGTCTCACCAGGCCTCTCTTCTCCTGAGAGTCTGTGATTCTAGTGAGCTACCTACTGGTGGTCAAAGGGCATGCTGAGAGAACTGTTATGATCTCATCAGCAGTCTCACCAGGCCTACCCGCTCATGAGAGAGTCTGTGATTCTAGTGAGCTACCTACTGGTGGTCAAAGGGCATGCTGAGAGAACTGTTAGGATCTCATCAGCTGTCTCACCAGTCCTCTCCACTCCTGAGAGAGTCTGTGATTCTAGTGAGCTACCTACTGGTGGTCAAAGGGCATGCTGAGAGAACTGTTAGGATCTCATCAGCTGTCTCACCAGTCCTCTCCACTCCTGAGAGAGTCTGTGATTCTAGTGAGCTACCTACTGGTGGTCAAAGGGCATGCTGAGAGAACTGTTAGGATCTCATCAGCAGTCTCACCAGGCCTCTCCTCTCCTGAGAGTCTGTGATTCTAGTGAGCTACCTACTGGTGGTCAAAGGGCATGCTGAGAGAACTGTTAGGATCTCATCAGCTGTCTCACCAGGCCTCTCCTCTCCTGAGAGTCTGTGATTCTAGTGAGCTACCTACTGGTGGTCAAAGGGCATGCTGAGAGAACTGTTAGGATCTCATCAGCTGTCTCACCAGGCCTCTCCTCTCCTGAGAGAGTCTGTGATTCTAGTGAGCTACCTACTGGTGGTCAAAGGGCATGCTGAGAGAACTGTTAGGATCTCATCAGCTGTCTCACCAGGCCTCTCCGCTCCTGAGAGAGTCTGTGATTCTAGTGAGCTACCTACTGGTGGTCAAAGGGCATGCTGAGAGAACTGTAAGGATCACATCAGCAGTCTCACCAGGCCTCCCCTCTCCTGAGAGAGTCTGTGATTCTAGTGAGCTACCTACTGGTGGTCAAAGGGCATGCTGAGAGAACTGTTAGGATCTCATCAGCAGTCTCACCAGGCCTCTCTGCTCCTGAGAGAGTCTGTGATTCTAGTGAGCTACCTACTGGTGGTCAAAGGGCATGCTGAGAGAACTGTTATGATATCATCAGCAGTCTCACCAGGCCTCTCCTCTCCTGAGAGAGTCTGTGATTCTAGTGAGCTACCTACTGGTGGTCAAAGGGCATGCTGAGAGAACTGTTAGGATCTCATCAGCAGTCTCACCAGGCCTCTCCTCTCCTGAGAGAGTCTGTGATTCTAGTGAGCTACCTACTGGTGGTCAAATGCCATGCTGAGAGAACTGTTAGGATCTCATCAGCTGTCTCACCAGGCCTCTCTGCTCCTGAGAGAGTCTGTGATTCTAGTGAGCTACCTACTGGTGGTCAAAGGGCATGCTGAGAGAACTGTTAGGATCTCATCAGCAGTCTCACCAGGCCTCTCCTCTCCTGAGAGAGTCTGTGATTCTAGTGAGCTACCTACTGGTGGTCAAAGGGCATGCTGAGAGAACTGTTATGATATCATCAGCAGTCTCACCAGGCCTCTCCTCTCCTGAGAGAGTCTGTGATTCTAGTGAGCTACCTACTGGTGGTCAAAGGGCATGCTGAGAGAACTGTTAGGATCTCATCAGCAGTCTCACCAGGCCTACCCACTCCTGAGAGAGTCTGTGATTCTAGTGAGCTACCTACTGGTGGTCAAAGGGCATGCTGAGAGAACTGTTAGGATCTCATCAGCAGTCTCACCAGGCCTCTCCGCTCCTGAGAGAGTCTGTGATTCTAGTGAGCTACCTACTGGTGGTCAAAGGGCATGCTGAGAGAACTGTTAGGATCTCATCAGCAGTCTCACCAGGCCTCTCCTCTCCTGAGAGAGTCTGTGATTCTAGTGAGCTACCTACTGGTGGTCAAAGGGCATGCTGAGAGAACTGTTAGGATCACATCAGCAGTCTCACCAGGCATCTCCGCTCCTGAGAGAGTCTGTGATTCTAGTGAGCTACCTACTGGTGGCCAAAGGGCATGCTGAGAGAACTGTTAGGATCTCATCAGCAGTCTCACCAGGCCTCTCCTCTCCTGAGAGAGTCTGTGATTCTAGTGAGCTACCTACTGGTGGTCAAAGGGCATGCTGAGAGAACTGTTAGGATCTCATCAGCAGTCTCACCAGGCCTCTCTGCTCCTGAGAGAGTCTGTGATTCTAGTGAGCTACCTACTGGTGGTCAAAGGGCATGCTGAGAGAACTGTTAGGATCTCATCAGCAGTCTCACCAGGCCTCTCCTCTCCTGAGAGAGTCTGTGATTCTAGTGAGCTACCTACTGGTGGTCAAAGGGCATGCTGAGAGAACTGTTAGGATCTCATCAGCAGTCTCACCAGGCCTCTCCTCTCCTGAGAGAGTCTGTGATTCTAGTGAGCTACCTACTGGTGGTCAAAGGGCATGCTGAGAGAACTGTTAGGATCTCATCAGCAGTCTCACCAGGCCTCTCCTCTCCTGAGAGAGTCTGTGATTCTAGTGAGCTACCTACTGGTGGTCAAAGGGCATGCTGAGAGAACTGTTAGGATCTCATCAGCAGTCTCACCAGGCCTCTCCTCTCCTGAGAGAGTCTGTGATTCTAGTGAGCTACCTACTGGTGGTCAAAGGGCATGCTGAGAGAACTGTAAGGATCTCATCAGCAGTCTCACCAGGCCTCTCCTCTCCTGAGAGAGTCTGTGATTCTAGTGAGCTACCTACTGGTGGTCAAAGGGCATGCTGAGAGAACTGTTAGGATCTCATCAGCAGTCTCACCAGGCCTCTCCGCTCCTGAGAGAGTCTGTGATTCTAGTGAGCTACCTACTGGTGGTCAAAGGGCATGCTGAGAGAACTGTTAGGATCTCATCAGCAGTCTCACCAGGCCTCTCCTCTCCTGAGAGAGTCTGTGATTCTAGTGAGCTACCTACTGGTGGTCAAAGGGCATGCTGAGAGAACTGTTAGGATCTCATCAGCAGTCTCACCAGGCCTCTCCTCTCCTGAGAGAGTCTGTGATTCTAGTGAGCTACCTACTGGTGGTCAAAGGGCATGCTGAGAGAACTGTTAGGATCTCATCAGCAGTCTCACCAGGCCTCTCCTCTCCTGAGAGAGTCTGTGATTCTAGTGAGCTAACTACTGGTGGTCAAAGGGCATGCTGAGAGAACTGTTAGGATCTCATCAGCAGTCTCACCAGGCCTCTCCACTCCTGAGAGAGTCTGTGATTCTAGTGAGCTACCTACTGGGGGTCAAAGGGCATGCTGAGAGAACTGTTAGGATCTCATCAGCAGTCTCACCAGGCCTACCCACTCCTGAGAGAGTCTGTGATTCTAGTGAGCTACCTACTGGTGGTCAAAGGGCATGCTGAGAGAACTGTTAGGATCACATCAGCAGTCTCACCAGGCCTCTCCGCTCCTGAGAGAGTCTGTGATTCTAGTGAGCTACCTTCTGGTGGTCAAAGGGCATGCTGAGAGAACTGTTAGGATCTCATCAGCAGTCTAACCAGGCCTACCCACTCCTGAGAGAGTCTGTGATTCTAGTGAGCTACCTACTGGTGGTCAAAGGGCATGCTGAGAGAACTGTTAGGATCTCATCAGCTGTCTCACCAGGCCTACCCGCTCCTGAGAGAGTCTGTGATTCTAGTGAGCTACCTTCTGGTGGTCAAAGGGCATGCTGAGAGAACTGTTAGGATCTCATCAGCTGTCTCACCAGGCCTACCCGCTCCTGAGAGAGTCTGTGATTCTAGTTAGCTACCTACTGGTGGTCAAAGGGCATGCTGAGAGAACTGTTAGGATCTCATCAGCAGTCTCACCAGGCCTCTCCGCTCCTGAGAGAGTCTGTGATTCTAGTGAGCTACCTACAGGTGGTCAAAGGGCATGCTGAGAGAACTGTAAGGATCTCATCAGCAGTCTCACCAGGCCTCTCCGCTCCTGAGAGAGTCTGTGATTCTAGTGAGCTACCTACAGGTGGTCAAAGGGCATGCTGAGAGAACTGTAAGGATCTCATCAGCAGTCTCACCAGGCCTCTCCGCTCCTGAGAGAGTCTGTGATTCTAGTGAGCTACCTACTGGTGGTCAAAGGGCATGCTGAGAAAACTGTAAGGATCTCATCAGCAGTCTCACCAGGCCTCTCCGCTCCTGAGAGAGTCTGTGATTCTAGTGAGCTACCCACTGGTGGTCAAAGGGCATGCTGAGAGAACTGTTAGGATCTCATCAGCAGTCTCACCAGGCCTTCCTCTCCTGAGAGAGTCTGTGATTCTAGTGAGCTACCCACTGGTGGTCAAAGGGCATGCTGAGAGAACTGTTAGGATCTCATCAGCAGTCTCACCAGGCCTTCCTCTCCTGAGAGAGTCTGTGATTCTAGTGAGCTACCTACTAGTGGTCAAAGGGCATGCTGAGAGAACTGTTAGGATCTCATCAGCAGTCTCACCAGGCCTCTCCACTCCTGAGAGAGTCTGTGATTCTAGTGAGCTACCTACTGGTGGTCAAAGGGTATGCTGAGAGAACTGTTAGGATCTCATCAGCAGTCTCACCAGGCCTCTCTGCTCCTGAGAGAGTCTGTGATTCTAGTGAGCTACTTACTGGTGGTCAAAGGGAATGCTGAGAAAACTGTTAGGATCTCATCAGCTGTCTCACCAGGCCTCTCCTCCCCTGAGAGAGTCTGTGATTCTAGTGAGCTACTTACTGGTGGTCAAAGGGCATGCTGAGAGAACTGTTAGGATCTCATCAGCAGTCTCACCAGGCCTCTCCTCCCCTGAGAGAGTCTGTGATTCTAGTGAGCTACCTTCTGGTGGTCAAAGGGCATGCTGAGAGAACTGTTAGGATCTCATCAGCAGTCTCACCAGGCCTCTCCGCTCCTGAGAGAGTCTGTGATTCTAGTGAGCTACCTACTGGTGGTCAAAGGGCATGCTGAGAGAACTGTTAGGATCTCATCAGCAGTCTCACCAGGCCTCTCCGCTCCTGAGAGAGTCTGTGATTCTAGTGAGCTACCTACTGGTGGTCAAAGGGCATGCTGAGAGAACTGTTAGGATCTCATCAGCAGTCTCACCAGGCCTACCCGCTCCTGAGAGAGTCTGTGATTCTAGTGAGCTACCTACTGGTGGTCAAAGGGCATGCTGAGAGAACTGTTAGGATCTCATCAGCACTCTCACCAGGCCTCTCCTCTCCTGAGAGAGTCTGTGATTCTAGTGAGCTACCTACTGGTGCTCAAAGGGCATGCTGAGAGAACTGTTAGGATCTCATCAGCACTCTCACCAGGCCTCTCCTCTCCTGAGAGAGTCTGTGATTCTAGTGAGCTACCTTCTGGTGGTCAAAGGGCATGCTGAGAGAACTGTTAGGATCTCATCAGCAGTCTCACCAGGCCTCTCCTCTCCTGAGAGAGTCTGTGATTCTAGTGAGCTACCTACTGGTGGTCAAAGGGCATGCTGAGAGAACTGTTAGGATCTCATCAGCAGTCTCACCAGGCCTCTCCGCTCCTGAGAGAGTCTGTGATTCTAGTGAGCTACCTACTGGTGGTCAAAGGGCATGCTGAGAGAACTGTTAGGATCTCATCAGCTGTCTCACCAGGCCTCTCCGCTCCTGAGAGAGTCTGTGATTCTAGTGAGCTACCTACTGGTGGTCAAAGGGCATGCTGAGAGAACTGTTAGGATCTCATCAGCAGTCTCACCAGGCCTCTCCTCTCCTGAGAGAGTCTGTGATTCTAGTGAGCTACCTACTGGTGGTCAAAGGGCATGCTGAGAGAACTGTTAGGATCTCATCAGCAGTCTCACCAGGCCTCTCCTCTCCTGAGAGAGTCTGTGATTCTAGTGAGCTACCTACTGGTGGTCAAAGGGCATGCTGAGAGAACTGTTAGGATCTCATCAGCAGTCTCACCAGGCCTCTCCGCTCCTGAGAGAGTCTGTGATTCTAGTGAGCTACCTACTGGTGGTCAAAGGGCATGCTGAGAGAACTGTTAGGATCTCATCAGCAGTCTCACCAGGCCTCTCCGCTCCTGAGAGAGTCTGTGATTCTAGTGAGCTACCTACTGGTGGTCAAAGGGCATGCTGAGAGAACTGTTAGGATCTCATCAGCAGTCTCACCAGGCCTCTCCGCTCCTGAGAGAGTCTGTGATTCTAGTGAGCTACCTACTGGTGGTCAAAGGGCATGCTGAGAGAACTGTTAGGATCTCATCAGCAGTCTCACCAGGCCTCTCTGCTCCTGAGAGAGTCTGTGATTCTAGTGAGCTACCTACTGGTGGTCAAAGGGCATGCTGAGAGAACTGTTAGGATCTCATCAGCAGTCTCACCAGGCCTCTCCGCTCCTGAGAGAGTCTGTGATTCTAGTGAGCTACCTACTGGTGGTCAAAGGGCATGCTGAGAGAACTGTTAGGATCTCATCAGCTGTCTCACCAGGCCTCTCCGCTCCTGAGAGAGTCTGTGATTCTAGTGAGCTACCTACTGGTGGTCAAAGGGCATGCTGAGAGAACTGTTAGGATCTCATCAGCAGTCTCACCAGGCCTCTCCGCTCCTGAGAGAGTCTGTGATTCTAGTGAGCTACCTACTGGTGGTCAAAGGGCATGCTGAGAGAACTGTTAGGATCTCATCAGCAGTCTCACCAGGCCTCTCTGCTCCTGAGAGAGTCTGTGATTCTAGTGAGCTACCTACTGGTGGTCAAAGGGCATGCTGAGAGAACTGTTAGGATCACATCAGCAGTCTCACCAGGCCTACCCGCTCCAGAGAGAGTCTGCAAGTTCAATCAATACAACAACATAAGCCCCCCCCCCCCCCCCCTTTATCAACTTCATTCTAAATTCAAAGAAAGTGTCTATCTACACCCTATGAATACACGCCCAGTGAAAGAAGCATGCTTTTCTTGTGCTGATTGGGAAAACTCCCTGAGATTGGATTACCTCTGATTGTGTATGGAACATAGCCAGAGAAAGAGAAAGAGCTCCTTTGTACTACAACTTGAGATTAGAGGAAAATGAGACAACCTCATTTTGGCTGATCATTGATCAACAAAGAGCAAAATGAAACTACTTCAAACCATAGAAAAGTATATTAAATGCTTTCATCTAATTCATCCAAACCTTTTAAAAGCAAATAAATTGGTTTAAGAAAAAAAGACATTGGAAGTTCTCCAATTCTTCATTCCTATCAAAGGCCTAAATAAGTGTTTGTTTCCTGAACCCTACCTATTATGTGGTTTGAAGTGGGCGACTTTATTATTTTTAATATGTATATGGACATGTATCTACACAAAGAAAATGCACAGTATCTTCAAGTAATATTCTAGCATTTACAACATGTTAAAGTTTTTAAGTATTTGCTTAAAATTAAGGCCCAAGATGCAGCATTATTAAGAGCTAGCTGTCTATATTACCTTAGTTGCTGAAAGACCCCTTTGGACTTTTCATAAAGAGAAGGGACTTTCTTTGTGTTTGCGGGTTTCTGTTTTGTTACAAACAGCAATTCCAAAATTTCTGAGCGTCCAGATTTAGTTACTTATCTACTTCAAATTCTTATACAACTACATTTAATAGCCTAGCGTGTCAACAAAGGGCAACTTGGGCATTTGTCAGATATCATCTTTATGCTTATCATGAGGAAGAATTGTGCTTTGACCTGCACAGATCTTTATAATGCCATGCAGTTTTAACGATTGATGGACAGGAATAACTGGAGATGTCAGCCGTAATTGATAGAATCTCAGACGGGCACGCCATCACATGAATCTGCAATGAACCTGAGTATTGATTGGTTGCTTCTGACAGGCACACAAGTCTCGGTTCTCCTAACGACCCAAGGTTCCCTTATTCATGTCCTGTGAAATGTCTCGAGAAGAATTGCATGTTAACCCTTTTAAAGTGCTACTTTTGAAAAATACTCATGGTTATAACTTTTGAATAGCTTTGGAATTAATCATATATTCGAAATATATTTTGAAGGGGAGTTGGAGATAGAGTTTTGACGAACAACTCTTCTTCAAATATCTTCTTGAGATTGCTTTATTTATAGAGATATCACCCAATTATTGGAGTGGTTCTGGCTGTTGTAGGTCTGAATGGGTTAATTGATAGGATCTCAGACTAGTCATACATCTCAGGAATCTGCAATGAACCTTTCTACTGATTAGTCATTTCGGCAATAGGAATGTCTACACAACAAATTGGCCTGACAAAGTTGAATAGCCAACCAGTTATGACTGAGACCTCTCTAATTTAGTACTACATGTGCTCACAAAGTGGCCACCAAGAGATTTACAAATACTTGCAATTGTTTAACATAAGTGACAATACCTAGCGCCATCTGTGCTTATCCAAATAACTACGGCATTGGGATGGCGTATCAGTAAATAGAGATCAGATCAAAGAAAATCAGGATTTAGTTATTCCCTGGACCAGGAGCTAGTCTGTATGCTTAGTTTATATGGAAATACCTGTATTTAGAATCTGATTGATGAGCTAGTTAAACCAATAGAATGATGACCTGCGTAGCTTAATTCTAATGACTTACAGTCTTAGTGGAAGATTCCCAGAAATAATTCCTTCCTAGGCGCGCATGGTCATCATCCTTAATTGATAGAATCTCAGACAAGCTAGCCCATCATCACATGAATCTACAATGAACCTTGATATTGATTGGCTATTCCTGACAGGAATACTACAACATTCTCAATATCCTACAACCTCCTCACTTCTGTTTTATACAAGGCAATACTGATTTTATTCCCACAATTTTAAGTCAAATTGGAGGAAATGGCGAAAAAGCAAGATTGCAGATTACATACTTTGATATTGATTGGCTATTCCTGACAGGAATACAACAACATTCTCAATAGCGTACCCCTAGGCCAACAACTTTCTCAATTCTGTTATATATCAGGCAGTACAGATTGTATTCTCTGTATTCCAGATCCCACCCACATTCTTTTGGCAAATTGGAGGAAATAGCGAAAAAGCAAGATTGCAGATTGCATTTTTATTCTGCCAAATTATAACAAAATAGCAATGAAAATTACATAGCATGTCCTTTAGAATGGGCAAGTAAGGGGCATGTAATTGGCCTTTACAGACACGTTGCCTTTTTCCTGTGTAGATTCTAAATGTCTACCACCAGTCTCATTCATTCATATCTATGGTACCCAGTGAGACCTGATTTTCACTGATTCATATCTCCAATGGTCATAAGATGCTATTGAAGTTTGTTCCTAAAATTGAGGGGAAATGCAACAGGTCATTTTGATATGCTATGACCATTGTTCAGCCAAAACATTTATCACTGGGTTAGCTAGCCCACTAATGCTCGCAGCGGCCAAAAGCAAGCAGTCTCACTGACAATGTGGCT
>OZ012691.1:44991661-45104161 GCA_963942565.1 Maea johnstoni | reverse complement strand
TTGAAAATCATCTAAACCTTGTCATGTTGGTATTCATTTGATAGCTCTCACTGAGTAAGTACTCTCAAATGAGTACCCATATGCCAGGGTTTTGGTCATTTCAAAGATTTTTGTACCATTTTGTATAATTTGTAAAATTAGCCATCAGCAGCATAAGGGTTAATATTGTTTTTGTTAGCAAGATACCACCAAAATAGTCAGGCAGTTAGGCTGCTAAAGGAATTAATGGCCCAACACACACCTCACACAGCAGCTGAAGACAAGGAGGCCTCCGTTCATGCCAGAGAAATACATCCCCTTGAACCGCAACCCAATAGGTACTGCATGCTAGCCTATACAGCGTCTGCGCCTCGAGTTACGCGCTGTAGCCTGGGGTTGTATTGGTCACGTGATCTGTGCACTGCAGGCTGACAGGCTGGCTAGGGGACGTTATCCTATCTAGGTCAGATAGTGAGAGGCAGCGAAATTTGATGATTCATGACCAGCGCCCACTCCCTGTCTACTTCTCTCAGGTTCATGCAGAACCATAATCCATTTCTAGCCGTATTCTGCCACTAGGCTCATCAACATATAACAAGCTCAGAGGTATCACTGATATTTCTTAGGGAGCAGATTAACTTAAGATGATATGGATTTTATAAATGTCAGCTGCAAGGTTAATAGTATGAGTATGCTTATAGATAGATAAATAGTAAAAGTTTGAAAGTTGTGATGTAGTTCAGAGCACCAGTTTAACCCATTGATGCTTGTAGCACCCAAAACCGCCTGACTATTTTGATAATATATCCCTAAGAATATCATCATAAGATAATATTTCAAAGGAGAAATCTTGATCAGAACCTAAATTACAACCCTCCTTCAAATATCTTTCTGACATACCGTATGATTAATTCAAATGTTATTTTCAAAACTATCATAGGTAGGGATGGGGACCGGGGACCCGTTCATATGTGATACCGGCCTGAGCTTTGCGGTTAACCTGTCAAAAACCGGACCTCCCTCTACACGGTTCGGTTTTCTATGCATGCACAGGGTTCCTGGAGGCGTAATAAAACTGTCAGCACCTACCTCCTCGCTGGCCTCACAATGTCTGCCAAGCGCGACGATCAAACAGGCATTTCAAAATCTCTCAAGTCTGGTACCCTGCCCACTTTCACTATGCTCAGAAGCCTTCTGAGCGTAGAGAAAGTGGCCAGGGAGCTAGTATATAGGAACTTTCCAGTTCAGGCAAGTTCAGCCACGCATTCCATTGCGTAGTTTCGTATCCAAGAAATGTCATTAATAAACCGTTTAAGGAAACCGTGATAAAACCGAACCGTAGAAGCAAAACCGAGAACCGAAACCGAACCGTAGAATTCTCAACGATCCCCATCCCTAATCATAGGTCCAGACAACTTTTATCAAGATCTCCAGGCGTGAAAGGGTTGAATCCAGTCATATTTGCAGCAGCATAAAAAGACTAGACCATTTTGTTGAAATTTTTCTGATATAAGCATCTCATGGAAAATACTCAAAGGGGAATAATTCATCAGAAAACAAACAACTTTCAAATAGTCTTGAATTTCATACTTTCTTGCCAAATTTCTCTTCTAAGCCAATTATGCCAAAATGCTCCGTCATAAGTATCCTTGGTGCAGAGCGTACATGAAAGAGATCTTCAGGCAGTAATGGGTTTAGTCTCTGAGTGGCAGATGATACTTTCTATCTGGTAATTATGATATGAATGGCTGTCTGTCATGCACATGTGACCTTATCCGGGCGGGCGGCGCCAGTGTAACATTTTGTCATCAATATCCTGGTTCTATGAGCAGTTCAGCAGCAAACCTATTCATGCGTGTGCTGGTGGGACACATATGTATATCTTCTCATTATAACAGAAATAAATGGAAAATAATCGAAAATAGTTTATTGCAATAATATTGACAACATCCATTGAAAGAAGTTTGATACTTTAATTTTTCTTTTTGCATCTGAAAATACATCCAACCACCATATAAACCAAGGGGGTTTGATTTCAAACAGGTTAACCCTTATGTTGGTGGTGGCTAAGATGGCCAATACAAAATGATGCACAAAAATAGAAAATGACTGAAACCCTGAAACATGGGTACTCATCAGAGAGTACTCAGCGAGATCTATCCAATGATGCCAACATGACAGGGTTAAGATGGTTTTCAAAAATCTTTGCATCCTTGTGCTTTGGACGCAAGTAGCCTCAGCATTTGAAGGGTTAACCCTTTCAGGCCATGAATCCCTTTTTGTTATCAAATTTAATGGTAATTTGCTCCAACATTCAGGAAAACCTTTCTCTTAAAAGCATCTGGTCCCCTATGGCTCTTGGGGGCATGGTACCAAGTACTACCCAGCTAGACCACCCCCCCCCCTCCCCCCTCAATGTGGGTGACTGCAATACCAGCACCCATTAATATGGACCAACATAGGCTCTGAACCCCCCCTACTTAACCCTCATGCTGCTGGTGGCTTATTTGGCTAATAAAAAAATCCTGAAAAATGATAGAAACCCTAGAAAATGGGTATTCATCTAACAGTACTCAGTGAGAGCTATCCAATGAATACCAACATGACAGGGTTTAGATGGTTTTCAAAAATCTTTGCATACATGTGCTTTGGAAGAAAGTAGCCTCAGCATTAGGAGGGTTAAGTGTCCCTGGACCCCCACAAGTGATACTATATTCAGGAAGATGTAGTTTTTGCGGCACTGCTGTGTTGAATGGGTTAAGACCAGTAACGTTACTCTAGGCTCCGTCCTGGCAGCATCCTGATAGTGTGGTGGGTGGACACGTGAGAGGCTTGCCATTTCACACACAGCATCTCCTCATTGTGCTATCATATCACCTTCCTTACAGCTGTACAGCTACCATTTCTGTCTGCCGGTATCGGATCCTATCTCCCCACGGCAGAAACCTATCAGTGCAATAAAGTGTCATGCTGGTTGTCCTGTTTCATGTACATCAGTGTAAACACTATACTTAGGATCCTACTCTTAATGCAGCGACAAACATACCTTTTGGAATTAACCCATTATTGCTTAAGAGTTTCTATTAAAATTATCATCAGGATCTACGATACTTTTAACATCATCTTTTGAGAATCGTTTTAAAAAAAGATTTAAAGGAGAGTCGTTGGAAATTTTCTGACTAACAATTTTCCTTCAAATATTTTCCCAACTACGCTTTTGCCTGAAAGATTTCACCAAAGATGTAAAGCTGCTACGGCCGCTTTGAGCATTTATGGATTTTTACTTGCTATGTCAGAATTTTCAATTATCGTCACTATTTCTGCTATATAGTCATGACTAGCCAGTTGTAAGTGGAGGAGGAAACCAGAGTACCTTTAGAGCACATCTCTTAACCCATTCAGGCCTGAAGATATTAATGAGTGTCATCAGTACATTTTTTGAAAATGACTTTACAGAGAGGTTGATTGACTAAAGGAAATTGACAATTCATGGCAAAATATCAACATTTTGCATTGTAACGGGTTTCATGGAATCTCTTTCAAAATCCCTCTGTATCCTAACTGACACTGATGAAACTCCAGCATGAATGGGTTAAGAAATGCTTTTTAAAAGGCAAAACTTCAAGAAACAGCTGAAACATTGCTATTTCGAAAGGAGTTTAATTGACTATATGGACCATGACAACTGTCCAATGACTCTAAAGCGCTTTTGAACATTATAGGCGCTATATCAAATATCAATTATTATTATTATTATTATTATTATTTATTCCCACTATGAGTCCCTCCATAAGATTTAAGTAAATCTAAATACTTCATTATTATTATCATTATCATTATTATTATTATCATCATTATTATTATTAAAATAGTACTGTAAAACCCTTTATAACCACGCCCATTTTTATTCACGCAATTGCCGTGTGAATGCGATCGCGGCCATTTAATTACACGCATCAACTGTATCACCACTAGATGGGGCATTGTTATGCTATTTTGAACGTATATCAGCGCCATTAATTTACGCGTTATCATCACCTAGCGCGAAATGCGTGAAATTAAAAGGAGCGCGATTTACAGTATTATTATCATCGGTTTTTCTACCATATTGTGGCTAATCCATGACAAGCCCTGATGATAATCAATGATGGAGAAAAGAGGGATACAGAACACCAATTTTACAGACCAGGTCTGGGTACAGTTTCATGGTCAGGCAATTTGTCTGATTATATGATGGAATTTACTGTAATAAGGTGTGCTTCACACAAGAAAGGGAATAAAGTCAAGATGATTTACAGTACAACTGTGTCTTCCCTCATCATTCCTGCCCACTAATATTACTTCCAAAAACCATTACTAAAATATTTTCTGAAATGCACTTCTGAATATCAAAACCTTCTACTTTACCAGGAACATCCAAAACCTTCGCAAAATGAGCTGTCTGGTCATGTTACCTGCTGAATGTGGCAATTAAAATATTCCAGACATGTTTATCAAAAATGAAAAGTTCAATAATGCCCTATGATTTAGAAGTCAATCTATCATTCAGACATTTACTTTGCTGATGAATATAAACAAACTAAAGCACATTACATAAAAAGTGAATAAAGTTTTTTTTAATGTTTTGGCAGGTGAATAAAAAATTCATATAATAACAGTTGGGAGTTTTCTGCCCAAAGCCCTAATTGGCAGGTAGTCCCAAGAGTTAAACATATATCAGGGCTAGACGCTAAGGGTGAACCTATGGCCCCAGGCCAGTAAAAATTCCCCAAAACAGCTTCGGGCCAGTAAAAGAAGAACTCAACTGGTCCTACAGGCCCAGTAAACATTTGGAGACATTCTTGTTAAAAGGTTTCCCCCTGAGAATGTCCCCAAATGTTCTTGAAATAAATGAAGATAAAATCTATAAAGATAAATGTTGTGGTGAATTTTATGCAATGTTCTTTCTTGTTATGTTAAAGAAAAAATGTAGGACCATTAGAAATTTTGCAGGACCAGCAGATGCTAGGTGTTACTGGTCCTACAGGGCCAGTATCATTTTGAGTTAGCGTTGAGGCCTGTATATAGGCCTGAGATGTGTGTCACATGAGTTTCAATAATCGTCACTTTCTCTGCCATATTTAGACTGAATTGTGACTAGCCCAAGTTATAAGTGGTGGAGTAAACCTGAGTATCTGGTTAAAAAACAGCGCCTAGTTCCAAGTCACTGGCAGCTTTTTTCCATGCCCTGGACGGAATATGGAACCAGGCAGTGGTGAGACAGCGAGCAGTCAGTGGCAATGCCCTAGACCACTAGGCCATCAGGGCAGGCCCCCAGTGGTGAGACAGCGAGCAGTCAGTGGCAATGCCCTAGACCACTAGGCCATCAGGGCAGGCCCCCAGTGGTGAGACAGCGAGCAGTCAGTGGCAATGCCCTAGACCACTAGGCCATCAGGGCAGGCCCCCAGTGGTGAGACAGCGAGCAGTCAGTGGCAATGCCCTAGACCACTAGGCCATCAGGGCAGGCCCCCAGTGGTGAGACAGCGAGCAGTCAGTGGCAATGCCCTAGACCACTAGGACATCAGGGCAGGCCCCCAGTGGTGAGACAGCGAGCAGTCAGTGGCAATGCCCTAGACCACTAGGACATCAGGGCAGGCCCCCAGTGGTGAGACAGCGAGCAGTCAGTGGCAATGCCCTAGACCACTAGGACATCTGGGCAAGCCCTCAGTGGTGAGACAGCGAGCAGTCAGTGGCAATGCCCTAGACCACTAGGACATCTTGGCAGGCCCTCAGTGGTGAGACAGCGAGCAGTCAGTGGCAATGCCCTATACCACTAGGACATCTGGGCAAGCCCTCAGTGGTGAGACAGCGAGCAGTCAGTGGCAATGCCCTAGACCACTAGGCCATCTGGGCAAGCCCCAGACATTTATGTCAAACCACCACATTCGCACGAAAGGGATATTCAGTACAACAATCAGGGTCTTAGCCGATATTTGGAAACAGGGTGTCCAAATAGAGGTTTCATAGACTTTTGCGTGTCCAAAGTGTGGTACAAAATACATACTACTAATAAGATAGACCCTATACCTTTACAGATTTTGCTTTTTTAGGCCAGATACTGCTTTGTGTGACTTATAAAAGTGACACTAGTATACAGCTTCTACATCTTCTATCTTCTAAGAAAAGTCACCTTTAGCAAATTCTGACATAAACTTTTGGGTGTCCAAACTGTCAAAAACAGTGTTCTACGTGTCCAAATGACACGCTGGACGCATTGCGGCTAAGCCCCTGACAACAATAATGATTGACGCCAATCACAGCATAATAGACTCTCAGCTGATTTATAAAGGCAGGGAATTGAACCATTCCCTGTTAGTGCTAGTGCATAACAATCAAATTTGGCGAGGCACAACATCTGAAAACACAAAAGGTATTCAGCAATTGATTGTGCAAAAACCAATGTCGATTTTATACCCATGCTTTTACAAGATTACAACATCAACTGGCTTAGCTGCCGACAGGAATGTTCAACTTCTCTGCTGCCGAGGATAAATTATTGCAGTTATCAGTGCGGGGAAAGCTGAGGTACTATTGTGCAGGAGAGAAATGTAGTTGCAGGTGAAATTCACCTGGGAAATTTCTGAAAGCACTTTGGAATTCCCTGCATGCAAAACCAACATGTTCTTTTGTGTACGCACGCTAGGTAAACTTCCCTGACAACCGAGCTGAACGCATCACAGGAAAAAACCTCCCCGTGTTCTTCACCAATATTCAAAGTCTCCACATGATCTAACAAGTGAACTGCATATCCTAAGCAACTTAACAAGTGAGTGTCAATGTCTAGGGGACCTTTAATGACCATAGGACCTTTGACCCTTAATAACCAGGTCAAAGAAAGGCCTGGAGGACGTTCAAAGTTACTAGGTTGTCTCAGCTAGATCTTCATAAAAGTGGGCTGCCCTGGTTGTTTTAGACGTGTGTGGCATTGCCAAGCGCTGTCAATGGTGCCCGTCCAACAGAAAGACACCTTTGAACTATTTGTGTTCAAAAAGAGGGTGAAGTCAACTCAACACCACATGTTTGTTCCTGATGGTAGGAGTAAGCATTTCTTTGTGTTATTTTATGACCAATCCTGGTACTGGTATGCACAACAAACATATGAATAGATGAACTGTGACAGCTTGACCAAGGGTAAGGAATGAGAGTTAAATGTGGCTTGGATGAAGAAAAGAATGGATATGTATCGAGAGACCAATTAGGCCTAAAAAAAGAAATTGTTTGTTTCCTGTAACGGTCCAAAAAAAATAGGGTAGGTAGGTCGGTAAAATCTTTTTTTTTGCATTATTTTTTTGGTCAAAAATGTGTGTTTTATGCATGATTTTTGTTGATTGGGAGTTGGGAGGGCGGAAAAAAATTTAGGGTAGGGATTATTTGAATAAAAACTTGTTAGGGTAGGGTTACAGGAAACAAACAACTTTTTTTTTAGGCCTTACTATATGCCCTATAGTTACATGCTGGACTCATGCCAGGAGTACCAGATAAGGCAGCAGCGCGAGGTCACGTGGGAACAAGGACCAATCAGGGCTCTTGCATCGATTACATTACAGAGAAACCTTATCCCCACCACCAGATGGGGGTGCCCAGAGCACCAATTCTGGCCTATCAGCGGCTATTATTTGACACTGGTTGAGGCTAGCATGTTCAGGTTGATCGGCTGGTTTCGAATCCACTTGTTTGGTCATCTAAGAATGTGATGAGGGATCAAGTGGTCAGTAAACGGCTAATAACTTTCTATTGCAGGTTTTGAGTTACTTAAGAGGTAATTAATTCACAATCTACACTCTGCCTGAGCTCATAAATTCCGAGCTGTAACTTTTCAAGCTCAAGCACTCAGGCTTGACCCATAACAAGTCAAGTACTTGAGTTTCTGAGTTTCCATGTAATCGTACCACCACTATTTTTCCTTCATTGTTAAATACTGAATTACCTAATGTGACTCTCAGTGTGTGTCAAGAGGACATCAGTGACCAGGTCAGATGAGGTCACTGATCACTGTGTATTGTAGAGGATGTCGATCGTTGGCAAAATGGATACTGGTAATCAGGGTGCCTCAGGTCATGAACATCCTTGTTCCTGAACTAGCAGTGCTAATATCATACTGGTTTAGGTAAACATCCACTATACTTCCCATAAAAATCCTCTGACTCTGATCAATCCTAGTAACCAATAAATACTAAATTCCCTTTGACAAATACCATTTAATAAATGATATTTTTTATAATAATGAATTTTGTGATGGTAGATAAAATAAGGATATTTCAATACTTGCTTCATAATGATACGCAAGTTCATAACATATTTGAAGGAGTTCTAATGAAAACTTCTCCTTGAGATTTTTTTAACAATATTGTTTTGGCTAAGGGATGCAGCATGAGAGTGTTAACACAGTCAAAACCATAGTAAAACTCTGCACTTGTAACAATCACTAGAATGAATGTCCTTGAATCAGCTAAAATTATCCAACAACCGTTACCCATCTACATCACACATTTAGGATACTGATTAAATGAATCATTTAACAATCTATTTCCTGATTGACACATCTAAGTGATCACATGATAACAGACTTTCTCCTGACATACATTAACCCAGTGGTAGCCAAAACCAGCCTGAGCATTTTGGGGATATTAGAATGAAAAATCATTTTTTGGAAAGTATACATATGAGACATGTCAATTAGATAAGAACTCAGCTCGGAATTCTCTATGAAATATTTCACAACTTAAATGCTTTATTCCAAAGTTATCTTAAGGAGTATCAGACCATCCAAATTAGCCTTATCAAGTGGACCTTCTGGTATAAATGGCCGGTTAACAAATGAATGCTCTGGTGACTGAATGACTGACAGTCACACACATGCATCATTTGTGGTATATCAATATGTGTGATAAATATCTGTGTAATATTGTGAAAATACATCTACTGATGTTTTTAATTCACTTCTAAGAAAGAGTTCAACTATTTCTGTAATCTTGGTTTTATTTGGTTTTATTTGGTATAACAACAATTTATCAGCCCTCTGGCCAATTTGGTTATGAATAGGTTGACCCATTTGCAATCTGGAGCATACAAATGGCCTGAAATCAGGGCTCGAAATTAAGTGTTTTTTTCCATAGAGCCCAATTGCATCTTCAAAAGCTACAGGTGTTGTGTATAGAAGAAACCAGTAGATCTTTGGGCTCCCTGCAGAAATCTGAGAGAGCCAAAAGCGAATTCAAGAGCGCCCTTGGCACCCCCTAATTTCAAGCCCTGGAAATATATGATAATATCTTGATAACAAAGAAATAACTGGGTTTTTTTCAAGATCCCTCTTCAAATAATTCTTTACATATATCACTCTATTTGCTAAGTTATTTTTCGAATTGTCAGATCATGTCTGCACTCCAGATGTAGTTGGGTTAATGACTAAGGTCACTAAAGCCATGAGCAAGTTGATGAGTCATGTCTGGAGTAGGGCCAGCAAACATAACTCTTCTTACTTTCAACCTTCTAAACCTATTAATGTTCACAGCGGCCAAAAACAGTGTGTGTGTGTGTGTGTGTGTTAACCCTTTATTGCTTGAAGTACCTCCAAGCTAGCACCAACAACTAAATCTGTGTGTCATACCTTTAGCTGCACTCACCGCTCACAAACTCGAGTGGCTCGAGTACTGAAGTCAGATGAGCCAAGCTCGAGTTGGAGTGGTCAACTTGTCGACTTATCTATATAGGGAACACAAACCTGACACAGATCACCTAATACGTACCTTCTTATTACTGCTTATCACTGCCATGTCTTGTTTACAATCCTCAATGTATATGGGCAGTGTTGAGTGTTATACTGACTTTGTACACCTTTATCAACCGGTGGTTGTCAAGAAACATTCACCAGCCAATTTTTAAATCAAATAAACACGTAAATGCTAATAAATCTCCATCAGTAAGTATTCATCTCTTGAATAATAAATGGTGGTGAGCTCATCAGTTGATCTCCCTCCATGAGTGCAGCTCTAGTCAGACCATGTGCACGCTCCATATGTCAATGGGTGAAAGGTAGGGAGGCTTTTGAAGTACAATCATGTGATGTTACAGGATGAAAGTGTTGATGATGTAGCTGGAAATAGACAGCATAGCTTTCTGCGTAGGTTACCGTCAGCAGGAGAGAGAGTGAGGGTTCTGGGTTCACCCTGAACCTGAAACAATCGATACCAACAGCCTAAAAGGAATCCTGATTTCCACAGGGAGCAATCCACTGAATACACCAAGAGAATGATTTGTCTGCGTAGGAAGAGGCAACAGAAATATGCACACCTGCATATGTGTTCACACATGCAACGTTCTTGCTGATTCTGGCCACATATCAATATGTAGCCATCAAAAATTTGTTAGTTTAGGTACTGGAACTAAAAGGGGTGCACTGGAGTACCAAAATGCAGCCCCTTCCTTTTTACAAATGGCAAATTTTACAAATGGCAAATTTTGGCCACCCAGTTTCTAAATCCTGGCTAAGACCCTGTAACTCACAAATATGTAATGAAACCATCATAATATTCGTATTAACCCAAAAATCTCCTAGCAGAACAGTTTACCCGAAGTTATTTTCAAAAGTATTATAGATCCAGAAGACATGGGTTTTTCCAAGCATTCATGAATGGGTTGAATGGCTCAATATATATAGGCATTGGTCTGAAACTCATAACTGAAGCAATATAGGAGATGTATTTAATACAACATGTAGGTAAGAAGTGCTTACCGTTAATATACTGTGAAGTTCTTGTAAAACTCTGTGGACTTCTTCACGTAAAATCCATGAATATTCTTGGCACTGAAATAAAATAAAAACATCAAATTAATAGTACTTAAGTTATTTCATCTCATTTCTTTGAAAAAACGACATCAGTCAAGGTATATTTATTTGGATTACAATAAAACAAACATGGATTACTAACCAATAACATTCATATTCTATCTTTTTGCAGTACATTCTATTCACCTGCTAAAATCATTAGAATTTTATTGTGTTGTAAATATCTCGTTGTTAAGTTGGCAGAGCCAGGGACTTCAATGACAAAATAGATTCTCCCTGGATGAGCCTATTCCTTTGGTCATTCAGTAGATACACCTGCCATGCTAGAATTCTCATCATGATTAGGCCTAAAAAAATAAATTGTTTGTTTCCTGTAACGTTTTTTTTTTTGCATTACTTTTTTGGTCAAAAATGTGTGTTTTATGCCTGTTTTACGTTGATTGGGAGTGGAATGGGTGATAAAAACTTTAGGGTAGGGATTTTTTTGAATAAAATCTTGTTAGGGTAGGGTTACAGGAAACAAACAACTTTTTTTTTAGGCCTTAGTAGGTATCATTAGAAATGCAAAACCTTAGGGCAACTAGGTTTTAAAAAGATAGATATTTAAGTTGATACTAGTTTCTTATGACATGAGGATGAGCTTTATGCTTAAGAACATGAAGGTTTAGTTGACTTTCATATTTTAGTCAACTCTTACTTGGTACAGAGCCCTAGACAGCCAGGTGCCTGGGCATTATTTGGTCATCCAAACCCTTGACGGGACTTCAAAATGATATTTTAAATGCTAGCCCTTGTTGCCTCGAACAGCCTGACTGGAACTCTACCTCCAGCCTAGATAGTCTGGCACAATTACCCTTAAAATGGCCACTTTTGTTCCAGCATAGGCGAAAGAGATTGTTAATGGTAGACAATAAGACAGAAACTGGGCTTCGCTTAGATATAGAGTCAGGCGATGAAAGTCATGGACAGGAAAATCTAATCTTCTGTTTTGAGGTAAGTGTGTACATTCTTCCCTGGTTATTCCTGTCAGTAGGAGATAAATGAGGTAGCCATGTACAGGGCCTCCAGAGTTAGGATACTGCTTAGAAATACTACAACTAGGCTCAATAAGTAAATACAAAATATCACTTGTTATCTAGTTCTAGTGCTCACCTCTGAAAAAGTAGGATTGCTCTTTTTAACCCTTTAAAGCTTATGAGTTCCTTAGATGCTTCTGGCAATAACTTTGAAATTAAGAAATATATAACATATTAATTTAAAGGAGAGTTATTTATTGGTAAAGCTTGACAAACATTTTTTTATCAAGCATTTTCTCTACTAGGCTTTTTCTTAAAAGATTTCATCAAAATTGTACGGCTGCTTAGGCAGCTGTGAGCATCAATGGGTTAAATATCAAGCTCCAAAATCCTGGCTAACATCCAGCTTTACTATACTAAGACTTCCTCAAACTAAGCCTTTTTCATGCTGCATTAAATACCTTATACAGGACCATGCCCAATAGTCCATTGATATGTTAATGAAGGAATATAGCAAAGGCTTTCAAGATAACAAAAAGGAGCCCTAACTGAAGAAATAACTAAATAACCTCAACTAAACCCTTTCATGTCTAGAAATCTCAGTAGAAATATTGTGTTGATATATAATTCCTATGAAAATGGCATGGTAATGAATCAAATACTCTACTATTATTTGAAGGAGAGGTGTTGGTTGAGTAGTGAATACCATTTCTCCATATACAGGTGAACTTGGATATGACAGACTCAATGGGACCAGGAAAATACATCCGTCATATGCAAAATCTGTCGTATACATATGACGAATACTTGATATGCATCGAACTTGGACCAAGCATATCGTCCGTCATATGCAAAGATCCGTCATACAGTGGTCCGTCATATCCAAGTTCACCTGTATCTTCTTCCAGATGCTTTATAGTTATCACCAATATTGTCTGCTGCAGCCATGAACAGGTTTATATTAATCAACCAGCTTATACCAAATGGATAACTCAAACAGCAAACTTCTGGAACTTATTGGATTCATACTATGATGTCTTACTTATGTTGCCTTAATGAGATAAACCCAAGGTCAGCAACCTTGGCACACTCAGTGATTCATCATCTACAAATAATAAATTAAGTAATTGCCAATGATAGCAAAGATCCAGATGACAATTTTGATTTTCACAGCATCTTTTAAGCAGTGGATGGTTGAGGGTTTGATAGGCTTAAGCCTGGGTGGATCTGGCATGCAAAGCCCATAAGAGTAAGTGAGAAACTGAGCTGCTGTCTGCTGTAAGTGAAACCTAGTGTGTGGACTGCTGCGAGAGTCACATCAGGGACCAACACTACTGTTCTTCCTTTCACCATCACCATCAGAGACCATCCCCCTAAATAATCAATGGGACAAATGCCTCTACACAGAGAAAAACTTGTCCATGCTAGAGGTGTGAAATACAACATGCAAAGAGTTGTTGAACAACAACTTCTACCAATCCCACTTTCACATATGTATGCTAATTTTTCAAGGTAATAATAGTAGAACTGTTATGGTCCGTCTGTATGTTATAAAATAAAATTGAGTTGATAAGGTTTGTATTTTCATCAAACAGTTTATGGTCCACACACATGTTTCCACCTATCAGGCTATCATGTTTATAAATTTACAGCTACCGTCTAGAAATTAATATGATGGAGTCGGTCTTCTTCCTATGTGTTGTCCTATTTTGGAAATGTTTTGATTTATGCCAAACAGGTAAGGAATTTCAAAAGGAAATGATACATTCACCTCATGTAATACCGAAATGAACAAGACATTATTTCCAACCAAAACGTAAATTTCACATCAGAGGTAGTTGATGCCATTCACTTATATGTTTCTATTATAACTTCAACCAATACAGAAACATGCGAATACTTGTACATTGAATATAATGTCACTCCTGGAAAAGTCTGATTGGAATCATCTTATGGTTATTAGCAGGTTAGCAGTTAAGACCACTGAATTAGTGAGCTGACCTAAGATATTTCTGATGAAACCGTGATCTAAATATCAAGATAATTTTTCATTGATGAATAGAACATTAAGCCTACTGGTATGACTGAAATACCTCGTGGTATGACTGAAATACCTCGGGTATTGGTATGTAACTCATTTATCAAATTACAACTACTATACACATAGTAGTAACTGGTCCAGTATGGCAGTTCCCTATTTCTTTAAATGCATTGTCCAAAGAGCTTAAGTGGAAAAATATGTAAATGGTGACACTTAGGAACAAAACTTCAACTCCAGCCTGTTTTAACTTAGATGAAGGTTTAGGTGGACTGGAAACCAGCAGATCTCCCTCATGGCGATCCGCTGATGCAACAAATGGGCGAGCTGTATATTTGAGGGGCTGGTTCTTAATGGCCTGAGTGCAGCACTGATTATTCATGCTTGCACACATCAGTATGTGTCGATTCAACTCGATTGCACAAGGGGCTTAATGGTACATGTAAGTGGCCCCTGTTGGCTAGTACTCCCTCTTATCTACCTGTCTGGTTTAAGCAAGACCTAATGAGGGGATGACTGTACAGACCAGCTGATGTAAGATCGTCCAAATCAAGAGGCTGGAGCATCCTGTTTTTATATATTTTCATATTCAGTCTCACAAATCACAGACTTTCTAATATAAGTCCACTTGAAGTGATTAATCTTATTTCCACTGTGTTTTATGATTTTTGATATATGTACAACCTTGGATGAAGAAAAGAATGGATATGTAGCGAGAGACCAATTACTATATGCCCTATAGTTACATGCTGGACTCATGCCATGAGTACCAGATAAGGCATTAGCGCGAGGTCACGTGGGAACGAGGACCAATCAGGGCTCTCGCATCAATTACATTACAGAGAAACCTTATCTCGAACACCAGCTGGGGGTGCCCAGAGCACCAATTTTGGCCAAATTAGCAGCTATTAGTTGACACTGGTTGAGGCTAGCATGTTCAGGTTGACCGGCTGGTTTCGAATCCACTTGTGTTTGGTCATCTAAGGTACAACTAATAAATTCCCAGTGGACACAGAACAACCCAGACACCGACATAAGTACTATAGCCTGCTTGTCTTGGCAAGTGAATTTTTGAAAAAAGGGCGTTCGAGAAAGTAAATTTTTGTTTGCACTTGCCCAAATAGGCAAAAGGATTATTTCTGAGCAGTCTATAACCTTATGACCAGTGTGATATCTCCCAAACCATTCCTTTTCATCACCCTCACCAGCTTGTCGTTACCAAACAGTCTATTTTACCATCTACCCATTTCCCTAGATGCCACCTAATGTCCCACATATTTGCCCCAGACATTGATATCACTTCCCAATGCCCTTCTCAGACAACTCCCAACTTGTTTTTTTCTATCCATCTAATCACCGAGCCTCCTACCACTATCACCTGCTTTAACTCCCTTCTCCCCCCCCCCCCCCTCTTCTGGTTTCCCTATCATTCCTTTTTCTCTAGCCTCCCCTACCCTCCCCCTTTTCTGGCTCTCCCTCTTTCTTCATGTCTTTCTGTCCCCCCCCCCCTCTCTTATGCCTCTGTCCCTTCTTTTCCCCCTTCATCCTTTTCTAACTTCCTTCCCCACCTCTTCTCTCTCACACTTCCTTTACCTCCTCCCCTTTGTTTCCTTTCATTTTCCACCCCACTCCCCACCCCTCTACTTCTTTTCGTCCCGTTGATATCACTACTCATACAACATCAAGCATAGTATCAATATTATGAATAAACATGCTACATTAAGAACATGACACATGTATGAACCAAATCAAATGTCTTATCACTTGAATAAATGTGTAAATCTGCAGCTTTCATAGTCGTAGTGTACATTCATTGGGTGTCATCGTTTCGGACACCGTCTCGGTAAAGGTTACCGTCTTCGTAGGCCACCGTCTTGACGCGTTCTCATAAGTGAGCAACTTGACAGGCTTCAACGATTCTGATCATCATCATGACATCAATCCTGGACTGGATGACAGAACCAAGTGGCAACCGAATTACACCGCAAAATCACCCGTTTCCCCAACCCATGATAAATTTCTACAAGAGAATCCAAGAATACCATGTTGTGTTTGCGAAAATACGCTCCGAATCGTTAAATCGTTGCTCTAGCACGAACTAACAAGCAATGAAACTCACCAGAGCTTCCAGCTCATCCGACTCTTCCGCCATGTTTGAGTAGAAATGGGTCAAAGGTCAAGGTTGTTGATCTCGCGAGGTTTCCCGCGCTCGTTGTGTTATCCAAGCTGGCCACAGACCAGGCCCAGACTGTTTGGATGACTGTTGAAGAAGTTATTTATTTAAAAAAAAAAATTCAGATTGCTTTTAAATTAGTTTAACAAACAAAGTAGACAGGCACACTTGAAATTGCGACTTATCATATAGTAGATGTTATATTTTGCATAGCTGATGTAATTTGAATGATGGGGAATCATTTTATTTGGAAGTTTAGAAGTACAGCTCAGATATGTACAATAAATAATAATAATAATAATAATAATAAAAATAATAAAATATGTAATAATAATAATAATAATAATAATAATAATAATAATAATTTGATAAATTCATGTTACGCCCTTTCCACTTTTAATATCCCTACAACTAAAATCCCTACTCTTAGTAGTTTATGTTAGGTTTTAATTATTTCAGATGGTAGCACACTACCTCAAAATAAGTCGACCCTATAATTAAGGTTTACCCCAGGCTCCCAATTTTAGATTATAACTAATTATCATTTTATTGGAATTTTTTCTCACATTGTTTTACTAATTGTTTTATTTGTTGTAAATATCTTTCTGAGATATGATTGAGAGCAAAAGAACTGTGATGACCATACAAAACTAGCAACTAGACATAAAGTAAACGATAGAAATCTGATCAGAGTGAAGATTTAGGTTAAGCTTAAGGATTCAATTGATTATATGAACTTGTTCGGCAAAATGTATGTTTTATTCTTGTAATTTAGTTTTGCCATGGCATAATAGAGGTCAGCACTGCAACAGCACTTGTGTAAACAGTGAGTGTTTGATATACCGATGAAAAGAAAGCGTGTAACTTTCCTTCTTGAATTTCCATGATCTGAAAAACCTTGGAGCAATTATTTTATGAAATGAATAAACTGTGTATAGGACGTGTATCGAAGGTACACAGGACACCACCGGCCCTATTCAATAATTGTTTGTACATATATCGATAGAACTATCTTTCTACAAACTTTCAAAATCATCGGTTTTTGCCTTAGAAGACCAAACACATGGAATGGAAACCAGCCGGTCAGCCTGAACATGCTAGCCTCAACCAGTGTCAACTAATAGTCGCTAATAGGTGCTCTGGGCACCCCCAGCAGGTGGTGGAGATAAGGTTTCTCTGTAATGTAATCGATGCAAGAGCCCTGATTGGTCCTTGTTCCCACGTGACCTCGCCCTGCTGCCTTATCTGGTAGTCCTGGCATGAGGCCAGCATGTAACTATAGGGCATATAGTAATTGGTCTCTCGTTACTTATCCATTCTTTTCTTAATCCAAGGTTTTTGCATAAAATAGAATTCATAATACTAAAGATGCTTAGTCAGAATAATGCAGGCTCAGTAGATAAGGATGTTACAAATATTGTATAAACATCACCTATATCAGAGTTAATGAATAGTTTCATTGCCACTAATTATATTAATTCTAAAGCCTGCAAAGTTAGTTTTTTTGCAAATGACAATTTCTATGTGTCGAAATTTCTGATGCATCATTGATCGCTATAAATAAGATAAGATCTATCTGGTGTGTAGTAAGTAGCTTAGTAACTAATACTCTGTTTTGACATGAAGTTATATAACTATGATTTGGCTTTCTTTTACCCACTTAATACCTGTAAATAAATAAACATGAAAGTGATTCAATATGGAAGATGTAGAAGAAACAAAGAGAAGTGTTTGATGTATAGAAAACATTTATTGATACCCACTCATTTAAAAAAAAACACATAGACATATAAAGTACACAAGATATTGCCATTGTTTCTATAGTATGTACATGATACAAATATACAATTGTTCTATCACTAGGGGCATGTACGAGATTTAGTAAAGATGCTGCCTACTTACAATTGATGATTATCAGTACTTCATGGTAGATGAATGAAACTCCAGGTTATAGGTGTAATTATAAAACATGCCAAACGCACTTCATGGTTAACAATACCTATTATGGTAAAATGCTGCCTCTGTTAAACATGAACAATGCATATTTTTACACATTCCTTATAAAACCCAGAAATAGGCCTCAGTCAGTAAGTTAAACAACCTCAACTTCTTTGGCTACTTATGCAAATCACACTTTCTTATATATAAAACTAAGAGCCCCAAAAATGAGACTGAATACTTCTACAGCTACCATTAAAAATAACTTAAGAAATGGTTCTGAAAAATCAGGCAAATCCCATCAACTTCTACAGCTACTTTTTAAATTACATATACTTAGCATTCAACCTGTAAAAACATTTGATGTATAAATTTGCCACTTATATTTCTCAAGACAGTATCACAACCAAGCATGGGAGCAATCAATAAATCCACTCATTCCATAGATACATCTGTACCAGAATGATCTTTAACCCTTTCCTCTGATCCAAAAAAGTATCAAACCTTTGGTTCTAACTTTCTGAGTTAAATATCTTTCAAAAAATATTTGGTAGAGGCAAATACTCATCTTTCAGTTATTTATTTGAGCAGAGTGTATGTGTTATGTAAACACAGTACAATATCGAGTCAAATGGTTTATTGCTATGATTCAAAATACCTTCATCCCAGCAGCACTTATTAGCTCTTTTAGTAATAAAAGTAATATTTCGAACATTTTCTGGTACTGTTTTTGGCGAAAAACTTAGTCAAAATATGTCCAGGAAGATGTGTCAAAACACATCCTTTTTGCTGTTTATTTCCATCATAATCGATGCCAAATTTTGGGATTGATTAATCGAAATCGAAACCCTTTTGATCTGATGATCAATTACAATCGATCATCCGATAATCACTAGTTGCTACCATGAACAATTTTGGTGGTCTGACACATGCAAATTTTCAATAGATAAAGAATTATATAGTGCGAAAGATATTTGGGTAAATGCTATTTATGATATCAAATAAAAAATGTTTCTTTGAATACTCCTCAAATACTTTACCAGGCACCAACATAATTTTCTGAACTAAGTTACCATGCCAGGCAAGTACAGTGTAATTAATGATTCTTACATCCACAACATAATTTTTGGCTTGCCCAAAATAAGTTTTAATATATGATAGAAAGGCATGTACTACTTATCATGGATTTGATGATTTGAAAACCATTTTTCTTTCAGTTTTGTTGCATAGTTTGCAAATTTCTTGGTATTTGGGCCTTTTACTATAGAAAAATGTGTTTAATGTTCAGAAAACCAGCTTGCACATGCGGGCAAGTGAAGTGTAAACTAAAATGTACTTGACCGAAAGCCCCTTTTTTGAAAATTCACTTGCCAGGGCAAGCGGGCAAGTATTTATGTCGGTGCCTGTTCTTACAACAATCAAAATGTTTCCAAGGTAATCACTGAACCTATATGCTTTAAACAGGAATGGGTGAATAAATATTGAAGAGAAAACAAGTAAATGCTAAGATAATAGCATATGAGAATAGAAATAGTCAACTAAAATTCCAAATATAAAATCATTACATTCTTAAATAACCTCGTAACCACAATAACAAAACAATATAATACTTTAAAAGATTAAATATATAGTTGTTCATGTGATGAAACAATAAATACTCCAAACATAACTTAAAATTAAATACAATACTTGTGCAACACTAATATAATAACTAATCCATAGTTGTGAACATAATTATCATATATCAATACTGTGATGATAAAAAATCATTCATGCTCACGATACACACTAACATCTAGTCCCCTCTAAATATCCAATACAAAATAGCCAATAACTCAGACATTCCTTACAATAATACCTCTACCGTGAACACTTAAACAAGGACTCGTATTAATTAGCGAGTGAATAAAGACACTACATAAACCTCTCAAAATGCACTCCACCACTATACTAGATTTACTCAAAAATTACCAAGGGAATGCGACCTTTTGAATTTGCCCTCTTTGCCATTCTACTACTGTTGTGTTAGTAGTGTAGTCGAGAAAAGGTACATGAAACCATGTTGCATCTTATTTAGTTTTCCTTCCAATTTTGATATCAACATGCATTACCACTATCAGGGAAAAGCAAGGATCAACATTTCTTTCACTCAATCCCTGTATTTGGCTTAGTAAAGGATACTGGTTCACCACCATATTTGTGAAGCATGCAACCTTCAGCTTTTTTTTCAGGTATGTTATTATGGTTTAACTTACAATGAGTATCAATTGGCTTAATATTCATTGTAAACCAGTCAATTGTATGACACTCTAAAAGTGTAATAATCTTTTTTTTCCTTTTCTCTTAATTGGAGTCTGACCCAGGCACAGCTGTATCAAGTATACATAAGATTGATATTGTAAGTAATTCCATAACACTACAAAGTGTAATAGTCGTTTTGTTCCTGACCTCTTAAATCCAACTGGTTCAAGGTTGCAAGATTGCAAGTAATGTACTTCATGTTATTGTAATAATCCTTTTGTTCCTGATTTCTGAAATTCGGCTGGTTGAAGGCACTATTTTAACAAGTAATCTAATTCATGTTTTACAGCAATCCTTTTGTTCATTATCTTTTAGTTCCAGCAGGTTCTGATGTAGAGAAAAACAACTGTGCCAGCCTTAGATTAACCCAAGCATGTCTGTTGTCTCTAAAGCGACCTCCCTATTTTGGTGGTATCTGCTAGCCAAAGCCTCTTTCGCAAAATATTTGAATCCTTGATAACTTCAGATGACACATTAATTAGAATTGCTAATTTTTCACTGTTTTCAGATATGTGCTTGATTTCTAAGTTAGGTAATTTTCAAATCTAGATGACAATTCCAAGACAACCTTAAGCATGAATGGATTAATTTCCTCATTTATGATAAGCACCAGCTGATAAGCACCTCAACATCCACCACTCTAAATTTCAAAACCTACTTTTGTGCCTTGTTATATCATATTTTTCATTCTTCAAAGATTCACGCCATGAGTTTTAGTGCCCCAGACAGGTCAGACTATTTCTAAACACAAAGCTTCTTTCTAAAATATATTTGAAAGAAAATACTATGTTACACACAGCAAACAGTTATTTTCCTTCAAAAGAGAATTTTCCTAGGTTTTGCACCTGGATATAGTGATGACTTGGCTTTTTCTTGGCCCACAGGTGTGCTAATAATGCAGGTTGATAGTTGATATGCAGTCAGTTGATCATAGCTTTCCACTTGTATATATCTGAATCCTTCTCATATTTCACTTTGAAATGTACTGCTAGTGTCCCTTGACTCGGTGATTGTTATATTTCATAACCATACCATAAACTGAAAATAACAAAAAAGATAATTAGTATCATTGCTTTCATAATTGCCAATTGCCAAGAAATAGTCAGTGGAGAAGAAAACACACATGACGGTTTATCAACCTTATGGATAGGATTGCTATTGATACAACATAGATGGCAGCATCACATTTTTCTCAATTATTTACTCACTTCAATTCAATTGTCCACTGAACACGAACTATTTCAATGTAGTTGCCTAATATCCAATTAGGCATGCTTTATAGTTAAGCCCTATAAATTATGAAATTAGGATAATAATGACCATGCACAGCGAAACCCTTAATGTGCCAACATTTTTACTGTTGGTGTTTACATGTCAAGAGGTATTCTCTCAATGCATTAGTAACAGTAGGACTTGGATGTTTTAGGATTCAGAAAGTGTGTTCGCAATAGCTGTTCATATATTCATTTCACTGTGCTATTAGCTTTCTTTTTGAGTACCCAATATTTAGTGACACCACAAAAATTACAAAAACTACAAGTGCACACTACTGGAAATTCTCAGTCATTTGAAACACTTTAATAAAAACGATTTTTATGGGTTGAGGGTGGCGTAAATTTTCTGATAATACCAACGAAGTAGAGTTATAGTAGTGGCCCGGATCTCCCAAAAACTCAACTGTCGTGACCAAGTGTCCAGTGAGATTGGGCAGGTGAGATTGTGGCAATCCTTCTGTGACTGTTATTGTTCCAGAACATAGATGATTGTAATTGTGAACATATAGCAATTTTAACAGAGTGAGATGCCAGATTAACAACGGATGAAATAGATATTAAAAGGATATGATCATGATCTTGATCATGTGATTTATTGCTAATTTAAGCTAACAATGAGCAAAGCGAATGGGTTTGTAAGTTTCAACTGTGTGCCTGTAAGAACAGGCTTGTTCTCTGTTGGTGTTCAGGTCAAGCACACCTGTCCACTTATAGAAATCTGGGTCAGTTTGTAGGGGGAACTAAAGGGGCAATTGGTACATGGGACACTAAATGTGTTTCAATAACCGGATCAACCAGTCTAAAATAAGATGTAGAGATTGTGGTACTTGAGATATGATACCCCTGGGGAGCCTCCCTACTCTGGCCTACTGGCAGAACCCATCTGTATACTTTACAAGTGGACATGTAGAGGTCACACGTCCACCTGTAGGGTCTATCAATCTTTTGTGCAGAGTGAATGGACTATACTCCTGAACTTGTACTATCGCTCATTGTTAGCTTGATTTAGCAATAATAGTCTCAAAAGACAAATACATGTATACTTCAAATAAAATGGTGGTCATTATAAACAAGCAAAGCCAGTTCACAAAAGCATCAAATGGCCGCCATGAATGAATGGCTGCCATTTAAACCCCATTGATGCATATATCAACGTATGGGTGATAAATTGCAAGCCTGAGTTAACCTTTTTTTCATCTCTTTTACTATTGCTAGATTATTGCAACTTTACACCCATACTAGAATGTTTTAAGGGGGAAATATGGCTAGATTTTGTTGTATCAGCAACGTTTACAGTGTGGCCCATATTTTGTGACATGACAACAGATGATAAATTTTCCAGTAATTATTTTGCAAGATGATTATAATGACCCAAATTCCTAGGGTGGTTCAAATATACCAGAATTTAGGGCACATACCTCTGTGTGTAGTTCTTCTCTTTGGAATGCTGCTCAATGAGGTCTTTGACAATCTTTGGAGGATTCAGTCCCAATTTCAAAGCTCTATTCCACCTCTCCATCCTGGTTATACCTAAAAATTGGATAAATAATCTAATAATGATCCTACGACAAATGAATTGTTTTTCTATCATCATCATTATTACATGTAAGGTGTGTACTCCAGCTTCACCATTAACAACTGGCTAGTCACAATTGCTTCACCATTAACGACTGGCTAGTCACAATTGCTTCACCATTAACAACTGGCTAGTCACAACAGTTTCACCATTAACAACTGGCTAGTCACAATTGCTTCACCATTAACAACTGGCTAGTCACAATTGCTTCACCATTAACAACTGGCTAGTCACAATTGCTTCACCATTAACAACTGGCTAGTCACAACAGTTTCACCATTAACAACTGGCTAGTCACAATTGTCTCAATATGGCAGAAATATTTATGGTGAATAAAATTCAGAATTCAAGATTTTGAACAATCAAAGGTTGGCCACCCCTTCACTGCTGTGATAAGCCAATAAGAAGCAAGGAAGGTAATATATCACACGAGGGATTAGGACCACAATTCACTATTTTCTATGCTTGATTAGAAAGATCAAATCACAAAGGTGAATGAAGTAAGCAAAAAGGAGATACAAAGTAGTGAATAACAATGCTCAATTATCTTATTTCTATATCTGCAGAACATAAGTAATTGATTTGCAATCAAATTAGTTAGATATAACAATGTATTTGATGCTTGGTAACATAAAAAGACAAATTGAATACATTGAAACAATCAACAAAGGAAGAAGATATTGATTGAACATATTTGCTTGTAGAAGAATATTATTTTAAGGTGATGGGTACCATTGCAAGCCAGTTAAAAGCCCTGTCCCAAAACACACCTCAAAGCAGCATAATCCTATAACTAGGTGTATCTCCAGGTTCCTGAGTGTTATCAGGTAGAGAATATCATCGCCACCTGTCATTATTCAATCCATATTCAGTTTTATTTCAAAATTTACAACTTTTCTTTCAAATGACATATTCTCATTAATTACGCAGGTGATGGTTACTGCAGGTTCAGAGTTACTTTAGGGATATCATTGACTATGATGGGGCTTTTAACTCGCTTGCAATGGTACCCATCACCTTAATATGAATTGTCACTTTTTTTCTAAAAATTAAAAAGAAAATTTATGCCATACCTGCACATGGACCATATTCCCAGTTCAAGTCAAACTGTTTCAGCAGCTCAATGTCTTTCTTCACCTGTAAGGATGTGCTGGTACTTGATTGTGAACCTAAAAAGACCATGAAGAATAATGAGACATGTCCATTTAGAAATGTGTGTGTGTGTGTGAGAGAGAGAGAGAGAGCACTAAGTGAACTTTGGCATGGTTCACCGGCGGATCCACACCGGTGATTCAGGTGACAAGTCACCGCTCAATTCGAAAACTGGATGTTTGGCAATTTTAAGTGCCAGGAATGGCTGAGAATGCATCTCAGAGCATCGAACACCCTTGGGCTTCCAGGGGGCGCTTAAGAACCCCAGACTTCTGCCGCTGGTGCCAAACACCGTGCCAGCCGTTTCCTGCCCATTTCCAAATTGAGCACCAGTCAAATTTAGGGCTGGATCCGCCCATGTGGTTTATACTGATCGATGCTCATGTCATAGTTTCCTGTAGACTCATGGGTTCCTTTATGAAATATGCCCAGTTTGCCTGAGTGGATAACACATAGATGCCAGCATGTAATATCCTTTGAATTTATTCATATGGCTTATGTAGAACTGAGGCTATGAAAACAAAACTGTTATCTCCCTTGGTGCTGCCTGGTTTTTTTCACCTGTCTCTCTTTCATCTGATAGTTAAGTAAATCACCAAATGATCCATCAATTGATCCAGGAACAAACAATGAAGCTTGCCCCTTTTCTTTGCAGGGATTTTACCCAGAAATATAGAAACTTGAATTTTGGAAAGTTTCAGCTCACCTCAAAATCTAATCTGCAGAATTTGTCTGTATTTGTAGAATCAAAATTACTGTAAAGAAAGTAGTTGAAACGGAGATGAAGTTCACAGAAATTGGGTAGAAGTGAGGAGCATGGATGATTGCACAATAGCATGCAGATTTTAAGGCTAGCTAACGTTAGGACTCTCATTGCTACCGCCTGTATCGCTGAACCGGCAAGAACTGAAATCCTTGCCAGTTATCGACATCTTGGACGTTCTCAAAAAATCATCCTCATGGATGTTTATATATATATATATATATATATATATATATATATATATATATATATATATATATATATATATATATATATATATGTTTATATATATATATATATATATATATATATATATATATATATATATATATATATATATATATATATATATATATATATATATATATATATATATATACATGTCAGCAGGGAGATGGATTACTAATCAACATCTCTGATGTTACCCAAGACCCAACTTTGTGGCCTAAAACTGTGTCTTTTCATATTCATATCAACCAGTTAGCACTTATTACCACAGGGGCTTGTATTGTTGAGTGCCACTTGTATGTAGTCACAGCCCTTACTGGTAATATAGATACCAGAGCCTTAGACTAGCGAGTGGCCACTCAACAAAACAAGCCCCTGTGCTTATTACCAGAATCAAGCACATATATTCAATTGTGGTTATTACTTAACTGCTGACAGATGAGATCATGAGTTCTGAAATCCTTTGTTTACTATACTCACTGTCATTCACTCCAGTCTTAACAGCATGAGAAACAGGAACTCTAGAAATCCTTTTCTTGTGGGGGAAGATGTCTGTAATCTGTGTGTAAGCCATGATGAAGTGGGTGGTACTGCTCTGTGAACTACTTCGTTCTAAATGTATATGTAATTTAAAGGGACAGGCCCATACACATCACCACAAGCTTGCAGACGCCCAGTTCCGCTTTTGGTGCCTTGACTTCTTTTTTCTCTCTGTGTTTTTTCTTAACCGCCCGGTACACGGATAGAAAGCTGACACAAGGCACCTGTGTTGTTTACATCAAGCGCTAGACTAGTGCCAGTCCTTTGAGCCGCTTCACGCGAACCCTATGTTACATGTTAACTCCTGTTTTGTTTGTTCATTTACATGTATGTTTATCTTCTTATAACGTAAAATATGTGTGATGTATAATTTTGTAATCTTTATGATACAGCCAATAAATATACAACTACAACTACATATCCTGTCTCAAATGGCACCCCTAGCGCCTATGCGCAAAAGGCTTATAGAGCAAATCACTAAGTTCACAGTTCAGCTATCTAACAATATAGAGGGCTCCGTCCGCTGTATGATAGCTATTTGTCTGCACTCCCAGTTCAGAGGTAGTTGTTTGGGCAAATCATGTCGAATGTAAAAAATAAGAAATTAGAAAATAGAAGGAACATTTAAAATTTCTTAAATCTAAAATCTACGATTAAAAAATATATTTAAAAAATTGAATTGAAAAATTATAATAGAATTTTAAGATATTGTGCATAAGAAAGTGAAAATCAAAAATTAGAAATTAAAATCAAAAGTCAAAAGTTAAAATTAGTCATTAGCAGTTTAAGGTAACTGCTAATGACTTAATACCGGTAGTTGCACCAACAGCCTGCTTAGAAGCTATTAACTTGCTAAGATGGCCGCCCCAGTGCCTCTATTTTGTGTCTATAAGGAGGTGTTTAAACAGCAACATACTTCCTGTTTTATACATTGTGGAATTGTCCTTTAAAGAATATAAACTATTTGTAACGTTCAAACTTCAATATGTTCCTGCTATATACAATACGTTCTTCTCTGGGACTTGAAAGGAACCATTATATAATGATGAAAAAATAGGACTCAAGTAAAAATATTCTCATGATTTTTATAGATCAAGTCAACCCACTGCTTGTTTCTGATTACCCTCTATATTAAAAACACATTTTCAGGAGAAGTCAGTGGTTCCTGCTGACTCTTCTCCAGTCATTTTAGTTATGCTTGAAATGAGATGAAGAACCAGCTCTTAACATTTCCCAACAAAAGTATAACATTAGAACAGTTATCAACAATTTAATAGATAGATAACAATAGTATACCACTAACTAATTTAAAATGTGTTTTTATATCGTGGCATACGCAAAGTAAATCATTTTCGAAAATATGACCCAATCACGGTCGACGAATGACAAATGCGGAACTGTGGTCTATTAATACCATGAGCGGCGATAAAACAAGATGCAAAGACACCCATAGGGGTGTAAAAGGTACCTAATTCCGCAATGTGCCAAAATAAAGAATATTTCTTTCAGTAGAAATATTCTAAACTATTTATGATGTCGATAAAGTTATAGTTGAACAGTTTTATTCAATCAAATAACTTGCAAAAATCAAAATTTGGTCAACTACTCTAAGCATATTACTGCACTCCTTCTTTACCTATAAGTAGCATCATTGGCTTAAAACTTGTTGCGCTTTCCTCTACTCCCTCTCGAGCTGTCATTAGGTCGGGAGCGCGAGGGGAATTCTAATTTTAAGTGAGGGGTATCGGTGGTCAGCCCCTAAACCTTCTACACGCTGTGGCTCGCGGTGTGGTCCACGGCGTTGCCAATAACTGCTAGCTGTCTCTCGACACGGTTTGGGTTTAAATCCCTGCTGGGGCATGAAATATTGATGCCATAGACTTGGAACCAAGCCTCCTATTGATTTCCCTATCAGCCACACCTACCTACATGCGCCCTAGTAGCAACTTGGCTGAAAAACTGACAAAAAATGAAAATTCCAAAATCTAGTCTTAACGTGATCCTGCACGGCAGCGTAAGCAGGGCCTACCAACTGCAAGATCGAATTAGCATGCGATACCTTCACTACCCTACCCCCGAGAATACTCGTACCATTAAGAAATTACAAACAAATATGTAAATTTAACTGAATGACCAAAGTTTGTGGAGAATAACTAGGACGACTGCAAATGACATGCGCTTTAGCCGGTTTAACATCTCATTTATCAATTTCATATCTGTTAGCCGATCTTTCCGAACTTTTGGTACATAGGTTAGGTAGCCCTAAGTGTGAGGTCAGAGTGATATCTGTGTGCTCTGATATTTTTTGATTAAAATAATTGCCAAACGAAAAATAAAGATTTCTCTGGTTCCTCCACCTGTTTCAACTGCCTAAATACGCCGTAGCCGCAATTTGGCAGAAAAACTGACAAAAAATGAAAATTCCAAATTCTGGTCTCAACGTGTTCCTGAGCGGCAGCGCAGGCAGGGTCTACCAACTGCAAGATCGCACTCAGGTACAGAGGGGGGCTGTTGTAGATCGCTTACATGCTCCCAGGATCACTCCCAGACGTCCTCCAGTCCATGTGTGTGATGGGGGAAAGATGTCTAAGATGGCACCTGAACAAAGTTAGAGAGGGCCGCGAGGTGCTACCTGTCCGTGCTGTGTCCAAATCCTGAGTGCCATGAGTGCGGGAATTACCCAGGGCACATTACGCTAAACCGGAAGTAGCGCTACGATAGCTACGGCGATTGTGATCCAATCCATCTACCACAGGGCGCATACGCTCGTTATCAAAATTTTAAAATACCCCTAAACTAAAGCAGTGCTGATTTCTTGCCACAAAAGCACCCTTATTTTAATAAAAACGCTGACATTGGGTGAACGGGAACACATATTTTAACTTAAGATTTTATAATCCTCGTTAGCAGCAGCAAGTGGCAGAAGCAAACTCGGAAGCCCAGTCACTTTGGGAGTCACTCGGCGTCAGAGCCGCGTATATTTCGTGGATTGTAAAAACATGTAAAGGCTGCATAATGAACAATTATAAAATGCTTGCTTCTTGATAAACTAGTGCCAGTCCTATGAACCGCTTCGCGCCAACAGTAATCCGTGACGTGATTGTGAGACTGGCGCTAGTCTAGCTTCTTGAATGAGCCAATTCAGAGCAAATCTCGCGAGACTTCGTGTGAAGACACGTCGATGAAAAATGGCGATGGAGTCAGAAGCGTCAGTCCCTGTTATTGCTCTAACCGCTGCAGTGGGTGCAGTTGTGTTACTACTTGTGCTACTATGTGGCTTCGGACGAGGAAAAGATAAGAAGGAAACAGAAAATGGTAAGTGCACACACTGCTCATTGACATTCCTTACCTGTTTTCGATTATAGATTGCTGCATCGTCTCATTCGGTCTCGGTCTCGTAGCTCGCCGGCGTGGATATTGGCCATTGCCAGGCATGACATGGTGATGGTGCAATGGCATGTGCAAACGGATTAGGGGCAAGTGCAACATAGGTTCTAAAACTTTTTTCGCAGAGCGGGACAACTTGCAAGCTGCCCCTAAAATTGACTTGCCCTCCGGGCACTTCCACTTGCCCTTCCACTCAGTTAAACAAGTAATCTGCCCAAAACATTACTTGCCGAGAGGGCCAAGTTTGAAAAGGTCTTGTTCAGCTTGCCCGATTGCCGTTTTTTGTCGAAGTCTCTTGCGTCGGGGCAAGTGGTTATGTTGCACGCTGAGGGCAGATCGAGCTGTGCAAGTTTTAGACTCAAGACTGAGCATTACTAATTTACCATTACACATTCTGTGCAGGGTCTTAGCCAATGATTTTGAAAATGGGTGCCCAAAATTGCCAATTCTTCAATTTTTTGGCGTCCAAAATTTTAAGGGGAACCACAATACACTCACATTTCAACCTAGCCAAGGCTGACTCTAATACGCATTTTATATATTGATGCTATTTGGTATTAGAGTCGGGGGAAGCCCCTATATACCTCTTAATGGTAGTAATCAATTTTCCCAAATTACTCCCTCAAGGCCCCAACTACTTCAGACCTGACTGCACTAGGATGATAAATGTGACCTAGCAAAGCGTGCCGCTAAATTCATTTGTTGATAAACTCACTTATAACTGAACAGTAGTCCAAGGAATCCTCAAGGCTATTTGTTGACAAGACTCTGGCAGCCATTTTAGACCTTTCACGAGAGGTCAAGGCGAGAGTTCGGACTCATTTCATTCAAATGGTAATGAGAAAATAAAGGCCATTTCAAGATCTCGCAACAAGTCAACGATATTTGAAACCATCATGGCAGCCGACATCTCAAAACAATACACCGGCAAATCAGTGTCCATTTTTCGGTGATCAGACAAGGGGATTTGGAAAACCAAACTAGCGACACACGTCCATGTACATCCAAGTAAACGTCTATGCTATTATTTGAGCAATTGAGGGAATGTTTTTTACTACCATTAGACCATATAGGGGTGGGTGTTCATAACATACAAATATCAGGGTATGGACATCGCTGTTGGTAAATTTCAACCCTATCCAAATTTAGCTACTCCGCTATTTCAAATCCCTATACCACCTATACTTGATAGCCTATTGAGCCTATGGTTAATAATAGTAATTTACACTTCAGCCATGACTTAACGTGGTTTGTTATGAAAGTATTTGCTTATATCCCCCAAAAAGCATAATTATAAATTCTTCAACAATTTTTTTGTCTGTCCAAAGAGGAAGTTTTCAGGAAATTGCCTGGCCAAAAGGCAGGCTGGACAGGTCTTGGCTAAACAGTGGGGCACCATCATAAAGTTTATCACAACAGTTATTGTTTAAAGTTCATATTATACATACATATCTATGTATATCTATGTATATCTATGTATATCTATATAAACATATATATATCTATATATATATATATATATAAATATATATATATATATATATATATATATATATATATATATATATATATATATATATATATATATGTATGGTAGGATTAAAACCACTTTTATAGTAGTAATGCAAGTATTTTTTGTTTGTTCTGTCTTCAGAAGAGAAAACTGACAAGAAAAATGGAGTAGCACCTGCACCAAAACCTTCCAACAAGAAATTGAAACATGATAAGTCCAAGAAGGATCAGCGCCCTGCGTTCAGCCATCAGTGGTTGGCTAAGACCCTGAAGAACCACACTAAGAGGATCCTCGGTCTAGACTTCAGCCCCAATGGCAAATATCTCGCTACTTGTGGTGAAGGTAAGTGAGAAAAGGGTCTACTACAGTATAGGCGTATACCAAATAGGGGGTCTTCCCTCAACCCAAACAGTTACTCTTAGGTCTAGGCTCTTAAACGCAGTGTTAACTCTAATTCTTACCAAAAATTCACCCCCCCCCCCCCCACCTCCTAGTTGGGGACTGAAAATCCCATGTTGATTGCATAGCACTATGTACAGGACCCAATAGAGAGGGTGGTTGATGTCTGAAATGTCCCCCAGCTAATCTAATCCAGGGTGATTAGGGACACAAAGAAATTCCTGAGAGCCTAGAAATTATTAGTAATATATTATCTTAGTAATATAATATTTCTGTAAACATTCTATCGTAAGATATTGGTGTTTTACACAATTAGAACAAGAGGATTTCACTGTTTGATAGATGTCAAGATTTTTCAGTTAGCCAACCTGCCCAGCCAGGTTCCTCATGAGCAAAAAAGATAGTTATGGTCCAAGGAAATTGTTAGCTTCAAACCTGATATTAGACTATTATACAAGGAATCAAAAGACAAATGAAGGAAACTTGCTGTTGAAGGGTAAATAGGTCATGGATTGAATTGAGCCTCCTCACATCTTAACTAATCCTTTTGCATGTGGACTATTATGTGAACTATAATACATGAGGAAGCATGGCTTTGCGGGCGAGCGAAGCTAGAGGACAGTACGAGGGAATTTACCCACAACGATGCACTTTCATTCATGCACATGAGTTCCACGGTTTTGATATAGCGCGTCATTGCCGACCAATCAAATTGGTTGTTACTTAAACCACAAACAATTAAGCGGAAGTCGCTCGCACGTGGGGTCATGACGACTTTCTGGGTCCCTGTAGGGATTTCTAGATGACGTCATACACTCAAGCTATATTGCATGAATGCGAGCATGGCGAAAGGTCTGCAGCCTTTCCGATCTTCGCTCACTATGAAATAATGGTTAAATCTATAATTTTCTTATTTTCTGATCCAATATTCCCTATTGGTTTTATTTTGGCTTTTCAGGTTTGCACTGTTTTTAGTGTATAAAGTATATATCTAAATGTAAAGTGACATCCATTATGTGGGAAATATTGCAATTGTATATATTTTTTTTAAATTTGTTTGCAGACAATTGTGTAATACTGTGGAGTGTGAAAGATTTTAACACAAAGGATTACAAGTAAGTGTAGAGGTAACATAATCCAGTATATAGTGTTCTATTAATATAGTGTTTTATTGCATTATTCAAATCATAAAATTCACAGCTGTCTTATTTGTGCATATGCGTAAGTAGAATATATGGGAGTTCACACATTTTCCATGACCCACATGAATTTAATATTGTTATCAGGTTATGAAATGAAAGAGGCCCAGCCCAAATGGTATAGATAGCTCTCCTACAATTTTCCAATCCCCTCCAAGGCTTAAGCTATAATTTTGTAACTAGGTGTCCAACATGGAATATCTTAAAGATTTAGTAGACAGCACGATAGTCAGTTCACATTGATGAGATTAGTGTGAAACACTCTTCCATTCATAACACAGTTCCATGTCTCCATTTTGACTTTACTGAAATTTTGGCAAAATAAATCATTCAGATATTTTTTAGTTGTACAGTAGTCACTTATAATAGCTATTACAGGTTCAGTTATGCTTGTTTATATATAGAAAGTGTATGGAAAACATAGCTCAGAAAGTATTTGAGAAAGAAATGTTAATTTGAAATTTTGAAAACTTACTCTCCAATATTTTGTGAAATAACTTTCAACTCCAAAGTTATGGTCAAAGGTATTATAGATCCAGGCAATGATTTCTATAAGAAATCTTGTGCATTAATGGGTTAAATCAGTGCTTTTTGAGAACCTAGTTTAGAAAAAACTATATTTTATCCGATGCAGTTGTGCATTTCACATTTTTGCTATAAGATATATTGTATCTCTTACAGTTCAATCCGAGCCAATATTGTAAGGGACAACGGTACTCAGGTGAAATTCAGTCCAGATTCAAAGTAAGTATGAGTATCATATAACTGGTTACTGGTATATAGGTAGTCATCAGAAGCAAAATGATTCTCCCCTGGATGATTAAACCTATGTTCTTTTTTTAGTAAGTCTCTCTCTCTGATAATTTGGGGAGTTTCTCAATGGTAAGATTTATAGGAAGCTTGAGAATAAAAGAATATGCAAGATAACAATATTGACTTTAAAGGCTTTTATTCATTGTTTTCAGTTCAATTATATTTTACCTTTTTGGCTTGCATAAAGTCTGCATTTATTTAGATACTTGTGTGATTTATAAAAAAGAAATAACTTATGAAGTTGATGTAAAATGTTTATCTAAATAGTCTATTTCAGTAGTTACAAGTTGTGTTTTACCCTGAGTTTTCTTGCACTAAATACTCTTATTTTGTAAATACCCTTTTCTCTTTTCAAAATCAAACTGTGTGTATTGCATTATATTGTGATTGGTTATATTTTCCTGTATTTCAGGGCATATGTAGTTAGCCTCTTTATAGAGCGTACATTACGCATCTACAGGTTAGGCAAAAAGCCTGACGGTAGTATGGGTAATATACAACCAGCGCTGGACTTTCCAAAGGTGATTATTTTGCCCTTTCCCTCCCAGTCACAAGCATACACACATGCACACAAACACACATACACAGAAACACACATACTTACTTATTACCACAATACACAAGCACATACCCTGTTCAGATTAAATTTCTTTAATGTCACTCCAATCTTGTAACATTATATGTGGTCAAATAGTTGTCATGTATTTTGTTAGATTTTCCTCAAGTTATCTAGTTAATTAAGAAGTTAATAGGAATTTAAGTAGAAAGTTTGGATTCTAGGACACTATAAGGTTGTTAATTCATAACCACACATACACAGTCAGTGCAGGAGATTGCTATTTATTTTGTTCTAGTCCAAGTAAAAAAGGTAGCAATATCAAAAATAGGTTATTGTGAAACAGGTTATTAACAAATAGTATTTAACCCATAAATGTTTAATTAGGAGTACCTTTAGATATTGTCATCTGGGTCTATGATACTTTTGACAATAACTTGGGAACAAAGGATTATTTTACAAAATATTTGATGGGGGGGGGGGGGGGGGTTGTTAGTGTTCTCATTAACATTTCTCCTTCAACTCAATTTGATTTTTTTCTGGAATATTTCACAGAAAATGGAAGGCTACTCTTTGCCGCTGCAAACAGTTATGGGTTACTGAGTATTAAAAAAATTATTTCCTAAATTCCCTTGCCCTAAGTTGCCTACAAAATCCCATCTATGTGTTTTTGTAAGAAAGAACTGTTTTTTGTTACAGGTCCACAAGTATGATATAATAAATATAGGCATAGCCAGCTCAGGGAAGTTTATCATGTCTTGTTCTTCCGATACTACACTAATAATATGGAATATTAAAGGTAAGACAATACCAATATCTAAACATGACGAATATCAACCTCTGGCAATTATGCAAATGTTTCCTTTATATGTGTAAACTTAATAAGTTAACATTCACTTTTGTTTTGAATTATTTGAGTTTTATTTCTGTCCGACAGGTTTGTGTTTTTGTGAGTGATGACTCAAAAAGAAGACAAAGTTTGAACAGAAATATTGTATTTTAGTATAGTTATATCAACTTGCTATTAGGTATATATTCCTTCATGTAGGATCTCATCCTATCTTATATTCATATGTATGGTATTTTAGATATTGAGACATACATATAGTTATACTAATAATTTTGCTATCGTTTAATTTTTTCTGTATCTCTCAAACCTTTCATTCTTTAAATGGCCTTGTATACATGTATACACTTTTAAAGCAAATGGGTATCTAATTTGAAAAGCTATTCTACATAAATTCAACAGTGTGTTAGAACTAAAATTATACCTGTGGTAAGGTGTGCACTGTTAAATACTATACATAGTGAGTATCATCTATGTTTGTATTGTTTCAGGTGAAGTGCTATCAACACTAGATACCTGTACAGGTAACAATACATATGCAGCAGTGTCACCTTGTGGCAGGTTTGTAGGCTGTGCAGGTAAGAAGACATCTATTACATATTGAGTAGTTGCTACACTTTTGAGTATTTTGGAAGATATTTTGCTTGGGGTTTTCCCTTGAAAAAGTCTTGTCATATACCTTTTGTTATTGAAATATATAAGGGTGTATTTGGTATGAGAAGAATCGATCAATCAAAATTCTTCTTCCAATTAATCTGGAAAAGTATGTTAATTGTTATGTCAATTAATCAATAAAGGTATCACCACAGTCCTTCAGGCTTTGTCATCATTTGTTTGCCATTATTAGTCATCACTGATAAGAATTATGAATAGTAACTCAAATCTTTACTCAAAAATTGATAATGAGAAAACTTCAATTGTCTTTGTATTTTAGAAATCTTAGAATCTTAGCAACAAAGAAAATAGTGTGATACATGCAAAAATAATAAATATTTCATGCTTCTTCCACTTCTCCAAAATTGAATTGAAATTATTGGAATGAAAAGAAATGTCATTAAATGGAATGAAAAAAATGGATGTCAATGACGGCCATAGAAAAAAGCATCAATTATTTTCTTGAAAATTTTTAAGAAATTAGTTCTAGCTGACTGTGAATTTGACCTGTTTAAAGGACAATTACACTAGGAATAAACAAAATAGTTTCTTAGAGTATTTTCAACTTAAATCCAAGTCCCCACTACTGCCAACCTTGGTTGATAGTCGTAGAGAATACTCTAAGAAACTATTTGGGACAATGTTTTAATTCTGGTGTAATTGTCCTTTAATGTAATCAGGGGAAATGAAATGTTCTTTAACTTTGATAGTGCTAGCACTGGAGTAATTTTTGTGACATGCATATTATGGCAAGTGTGGGTGAAACTTCTTACCCTTTCATGCTTAAAAGGGTACCCTATAGAAAGTCATGTCTGGATCTATGATATTGTTAACCCTTATGATGCTGGTGGCTAATTTGATCAATACAAAATAATATGAAAAAAGCTGAAAAATGACCGAAACCCTGGCAAATGGGTACTCATCTGAGAGTACTTGATGAGAGCTTTCCAATGAATACCAAGATGATAGGGTTCAGATGATTTTCAAAGATTTTTGAGTTCTTGTGCCTCAGACAAAAGTAGTCTCAGCACTGAAAGGGTTAAAATGTTAAAAACTACTTGAAAATTGAAAAAAAAAACATTTGATAGAGAGAGAGATTAAGCTGGTTTCTGATATACATTCCATCTCCAAATATACTTAACAAAGATGATTTGGTTGGTTAAAATATATAACCGAAAATAAATTCTGCTGTGTTTAGGCTGCTACAGGCATAAATGAGTTAATATTACCTTGAAGTATTTACTGTCTTTCAGGTTTTACCCCAGATGTGAAAGTTTGGGAGGTGTGTTTTGAGAGGAACGGTGCTTTTAAGGCTGTGAACAAAGCGTTTGCCCTGTCGGGTCACGGTGCTAGCGTCTATAGTTTTGACTTCAATGCAGATTCCTCCAGGTGAGTTAACAGAGGCTGCCCCCAGTAGGGCATGGTACGGGTACTCCATACAAAACCCAATATATCAATATTGATGAGGAAAAAGTATTGTATTGTGTAAGATCTGGTAAACTGATGATGTTTAATGACATAAATTTGACTTAACTACCACCAGGATACTTCCACTCAAAGGCAGTTTGGGGACAAAGTAGCTCAGTTGGTTGGGTGTAATCAGAGGGTCGCTGGTTCGATTCCCAGCCACTCCGGGCACTTTGGTCGTTCTTGGGCAAAACAGTTTATTCCATATTGCTTCAGTCTACCCAGCTGTAAAATGGGTACCTAGCATAAATAAGGCAGTGCTTAGAGTGTGTGCGCTATATGCTGCCAGTTGCTCTGAAATATCCCTCGGGGGATTGAAATGATTTCTGTATGTACAGTGCCTGCTAGGGGAGGAAGGTCGTGTGAGCACTTCGGTGGATACAAGACTATAAACCGAATACCTTTACCTTTGCTATATGAAATTTCTGAAGTTGACTGTGCTAAATTTTACAAATCTAAGTCGCTGGGAGACAGTAGTATCTTTATAAATATCATTAATATATTGTTTCGTTAAGGAAATGTTGATATTATATTGTGAACATTTTAAAGGTGGCAATCCCCACCGCTATGTGTGAGTGGTCTAGATTATGAGGCATTAGAGAAAGTTGGATTTGCTTATCCACAGTTTATTACTGCCCGGTCAAGATTTAGCCATTGTGGTAGAAAAAAGTGTCAATAGACAAAAATGTCTGTCACATTCAGACATGCAGCAACATGTGATTCAGTTATTTCTATTTTGTCTGCTTCCTGTTAGAATTGTTACCATGGATTATCTCCCACATCAGAGGCTCACATTTTCTGCTCTTTGTTCCCAAATACTGTAAATTCTCGGCAATGTGGGACACTTAATAATTACAATTTTTATGGGTTAAGGGTGGCCAATGTTTTCTGAGAATACAGACAAAGCAGGGTGTAGTGCCACAGATTTCCCTTAATGATGACTAGCCATAGATCAAGGGAAGCCCAGATTTCCCTCGAATTACTTTGCACAAGTCAATAATTATAGTGGTGTTAATTTTTAGGGTGGATTAAATTTTTAAGAATTTATGGTACTTAGCGAAAAAGACTAACTGCATTTCCTTCATGCACCATTGTTGTTTTATTTCTCTTCTCTTGATTACAGAATGGCCACAGTGTCCAAGGATGGGACGTGGAAGTTGTGGAATACAGCAGGTAGCCTTGATTATCTAGTAATATTATAAGGGTTCTCTCTACTGGTAGTCTGACAGTAATGTTGATGATAAAATGTATATTTTAAAAACATGGTTTATCATGATTATGAATAATGAAAATATTGATAATAATAATGATGATGAAGATAATGGTGATAATTATATTATAATGGTTAATAACAATAATGATAATAATATTGATACTAATAAAGATTATAATGATGATAACAATGATGATATCAAAACTATTAAGAATAGGAGTAGAACTAGTGATAATAGTCGCAATAGCAATTTTGTAATAATGATACAAATTATTTCGATAATTAAGTCACGTATGATGATGCTCACAAGCAGTTTAAACATAAATAGGAGATATACATGCTTAAGTCATGGTCTCATTGTAGCAGATTTGGCTGTTTCATTGAGGAAAAACAATGCTAATTAATGTTCTTTCTTACAGTTGAATACCACCTGGGTGAAGACCCGAAGCTTCTGACCACCGGTCAGTTCAACCACATAGGTCCCAGCGTCATTGCGCTCTCACCTGACGCCAGAACCCTGGGGGTCAGCAGTGGCAAAAACCTCAGTATTTACCACAGTGCCTCAGGGAAGGAGGAGGCAAATATCACGGACGCCCATACAGGTAGATATATTAAACCATTTACCTAGTCAATAGGAACATTCTGGAGTTGAAGGGTCATGTGTTGTCTGGTGCTATGATACTTTTGAAAATAATTTCAGTGTTAAGCATCAATTTGCAACATATTTGATGAAGAGTTGAGGGTTGGGTTCTTGTAAATATTGACCTAAAATGGGTGGCTTGAAAATACTACCATATTACCCCCCCAAATGATTTACCTTTTCAAACATTTACTTGCGTGGTATTTAAGATTTACTTGCCATATCCTTGCATCTTTACGTGCTCACCTACTATTACTTGACCAGTTACTGGAATATGGCTAAATATAACGAGGTCTGAAGACATTTTCTTTTAATGATGGTTGATTGAAATGTTAAAAAAAAAATTGTAAGTAGGATAACGGGATTTAGCCAAATCTAAATTAAACCAGTATATGGTTTTATTCCAGAGAAAATCACTTCGCTGGCCTTTGATAACAACAGCAAGTACCTGGTGTCTGCGGGCGACCGGCACGTGCACGTCTTCCACAACATCGTGGGCTACCGGGCCACGGTGAAGGACCTGCAGGAAGAGATGCAGCGAGCTCAGGGCGCGTCACTCAAACGGCGCATACAGGGACAGGTCGACGACGCACAGTAAGTGTCAACCCTCGCGATGCCGCTGGCTAATTTGGCCAGTATGAAATAATGCAAAAAGACGTGAAGTATGATAGAAACCCTGGCACATGGTTTATTATCTGATAGTACTCATCGAGAGCTTTCCAATGAATACCACCATGACAGGGTTTAGATGGTTTTCAAAAATCTTTGCGGTCTTGTGCTTAGGACGGAAGTAGCCTCAGCATTGGAAGGGTTAATTGAACCCATTCATGCTTTCAGAAGTAGCAGAGATGTAGATAGATGCCACCCATAAAAAACTTTCGGCATTAAAGGCTTAAACAACTTTTGCTGAATAATCAAACTCCACATTCATCCCACCAGGTGTCTTAGCCAGGATTTAGAAAACTGAGTGTCCAAAATCGGCAATAGTGAAACTTACGGAGTCTCTTTTTACAAGAGAGACAACAATATATTCTGATAGCAACCACAAACGTATTTATTTATTGGGAAAAGGCATGATGGCCTTATGCATTTTCATGAGAATTACTTTGTGATTAACAGAAATATTTTGAAGTCTTGAGTGATTTTAGAGGGTTTGGGTGCCCAGATGAGGCCTGGACGGTATGCTAGCTACGACCGTCACCCCAACCATCATGCAGTATAGCTAAATAACTGTTAATTGTGTGCTTTTATTCATTTCAGAGCAGCATTGGACCTTCTTCTTGGAGAGAGCCAGTGAAATGGCTCACTACAAATTCAGTAGTGAAGGTGGCGAATCGACAAGCATCAATCATTCAGATCATCTTTTCATTTCAAATCGCTTACAACAGGTTTATTTTGGTGCTTTTTAGCACTTGTCCGCTTGCCATGTCAAGTAAAAGTTGATATCCTTAATTGACCCACTATTTCAAGACAGAAATAGGAACCTTTCAATAATCAGATGATAGAAGACATAATTTGCTTTGGAGATAAAATAAAATTTAACAGGCATTTCAAAAGGAGGGTTTATGAATACTGTAGAATAGGAAATGATTCCGAGCATGTAATTAATCCGAGTTTACCAAATAAGAAAATTTCGGTATAATGAAATTCAGATTAAAAACTGCCCCCATCTGTGATGTGTAATAATGACTGTTCAGTAAAATTTAATTCAGAAAGCTCATTTTTGGTCCAATTCGGTATATTTGCACCCCAGATTAATTTCCTATTCTACAGCATGCAGCCCAGGCTCAATGCTGTACCTTCTTACATTAATACAATAGAAGAGGTGCATTACCAACATTGACAATGATCTGAGGGTCTAGTTCAGAATTATGCCAAGCAAGTAAATACTAGCATAAACATACCTATCTTGGCAAGCAGGTTAGTACATGGGCATGTCATTGGTATGTTACAGAGTTTCTTCTTGTGATTGCTGTCTGAATTCTCTAAGACGCTGTAAAGAGCTATGATTTTGAAATATGTTTAAAGAAACATCATTATTTGTGTTTCTGTTTAAAATTTCTCTTTTCAATATTTTTCTGAAGGCTTAACTTTGTTCACCTTATTATTCAGGCAGCAGGGATGAAACTGATAAGTACAATTGTTCTTACGTGTAAAACCCATTTTATCTAAAGCATATCCATACATATAGAATATCCTGATACAATATTTGACTGAAAATTGTTGCCTCTGGGTTTTATAGTCACTACGTGCGACAGTCCTTTTCAAATAATGCTGTATGAGTGATGGTCATAGCAAGAATATAAACCGAATACCTTTATAGTTGACAGGCAGTATTGGCACACCAGATGCAAAAGGGTTAATATAGATCCGGTGCAGCATCCATAGGGCTACAATTAACCCTTTCTTCACTCTCAGGGGTGTTCCAGTGGTCTGGCAATAACCATATAGTACTACTGGCAAAGCAGGAATGGTGGGGCACAAAATCTGCTTGCCGCCCTATGTTTAATTTCTGCTAGTCATACCTTACATAACAAAGTAATGGCAATCTGTGTTATCCTTATACAGGTGAACTTGGATATGACAGACCACTGTATGACGGATTTTTGCATATGACGGACAATATGCTTGGTCCCAGTCCGATGAATATCAAGTATTCGTCATATGTATACGACGGATTTTGCAGATGACGGACCAATTTTCCTGGTCCCATTGAGTCCGTCATATCCAAGTTCACCTGTACAAAAATAATTACTTATCAGCTAAGTACTTAGAGCTACAGGTGTTGTCTCGTTAGTCTGCCAGGTTCTCTATCACTTTATAATTTACCTGGGCAAGTAGGGCTAGTACTTATATTTAACACGAAAACATTGACATGGGAGACAATCACCTTAAAGAATTCCTAGAATAAAGAGTTTTATATCAAACATAATGAATTCATGGTAGAAGCCAATTTCTGACTTTTCTGTTTCACCTAATGAACATGTTTAAATATGAAAGTCCATTTTTACTTAACGTATGTCTCTGAAGTGTTCCATATTTGAAACAGTATTTCTTTTCCTTTGTTTCTTAGTATCTTCATGACCAGCGTATGCCCTCCACGTCTTGTCTCAATCTTCCGTTAAAATCTTTACAGAAGTTTTCATTATACAGATAGTATGTAATGAAATGAAACATGCATTATTGCAATTATCATTTACTGATTATAATTAATTTTAATTACCTTTTAGTTTTATAAAATGAACGAGTCACAACTCTTTTATTTTGTTTATTGGTATGAATGGAAAATGTGCCATAAGTGTGTTTTGTTGTCTCAGCAGTGCAATGTATTTACACATCTCTTCATTAAGAATTAACGATTTGATATGATACTGACAACTTTGAAACGATATGGTTTTTTAACGATACGTATATTTGATTATTATGAGTTTTATTTGGCCATAGAATATTAAATTTGAACGAATTATCCATTAAGAATTAATTATGAAAGTATTGATGCCAATGCTGGTGAGCCTTCGTTCGGGTTAAGAACGAGGCACTGAAATGGCGGCTCACTAGACGTGCATCCGAGCCGTTGTTTCATTGCTCGGAGCGATGTCAACAGTAAGGTAAGGCAGTTTCCTCATAGCTGCTTTATCGGTTTTTCAAACCGGTTTATTTTGGGACGGTTATCATTATCATTAGGCAGCATAATGATCGGTTACGGTCTGCAACCGGGAACCGGTGTGCAGCCCTACTCTTCATCAGGAATGGCACTGCACTGAAGGTGGATAATTAATGGATGGGCTGCTTATGAGAAGGAAATTAGAGGAGAAATTGTACTAACGATAACCAGTTAATGCAACTCATTTAAAAGAATTGTAGATGATACAGTGTAGTAAAAGCATGTTAGGTAATCATATGGGAAAGATATAAGATTTTCTGGAGCCTCCTCTCTTATTCTGGACCAGATTTTGAGCAAGTTGGGCCCAACACCAGATACAGCTAATAATGAACTATTTTAAAGTAAAACTTAAAGGAAATAAAACAATTTAATATGTCTGATTATTTGCAGCTTGACAGGTATTCGTCCAATCCTAGTGTGTTGTTTGCATTCTTTGTTTCTTTCTTTATTATGTAATGGTGGCAGTAATAGCTATTTCAAAAAGGTGTAGTCAAAAATATTTGATTATCTGCATCGAGTAAATCATATCAGGTTCATTCACATCTTGAGCATGCACTTCATCTGATAGTGATGGAAGTCTCTGGACAATAAAGAAATATTATTAGGAATATTTGACTAAAAATTGTTGTTACAGTGGGATTTAACATTCTTTCAAATATTACTCATTTTGATGAATTGTGTTTTGTTGAATTGAGTTGAATTCAATTGAATACAATTGAGTTGTCTGACAGCTTGAACACTTTAGATGTGAAGGGTTTGAATGTTGAGGGGAATATTTCAGTATGGTTTTGATTATCTTGCCCTCCAATGCCGCCATATAGTTCCATTTGTTTATCTCCCTTAACATTTGAAGGATGAATTTGCGAACATTTTCAAATGCTGTCAGCGATTGGCAGTCTTTGAGATATTTGAAATATTTCAAATTCCTTCTGTAAATAAGCCTTAGATCAAAAGGTCTAGAGATGCAGAGATTTTCATGTTAATTGTATAATGCTACTTGGAGATTATGTATCTCCTTATTTCATTGAAATGAACTTTGTACATAAGGTAGATTACACCTGATGGTATTCCATGCATGTGAGAAACCTACATTGAGATGGAAAGGTATATTTTACTTGAACACATGGAGATGTTTGGAATAAAAATAAATGATTTACTTTTATTCGCTTGTTCTGCGTTTTTGGTATTTACCCATCCATGCGTGTTGCACCCAAAACTGTCTTAGCTGTGATATCTTTTCAACAAAAGCATCATTTGGGAAAAAAAAGAGAAATGTTTAAATATGATAGGAATTTATATGTGATGCAGCCATATTCAAACATATCATAGATCCGTACAACAATTGACTCAAAGAACTAAAAGTATTGTATTACATTCTTACTTATGGCTGGCAGCATCAGCCTGATATAGAGTCTAAGCGGCAATTCAAAAAATTCCTACGATCACTAAATTTCTACCTAGCTAGAATCATACAAACTCAAATTCTCGTACCAACCATATTCATTAGTTTGTGGTGTCATGAAGGGCAGATTACATTTAAGTTATTTCATAGGTGGTTTGTTAAGTATGATTTTGATTATCTTACCCTCCAAACTGAGGGGAACAGTGAAAATCGAATCCTTTACTTAACTGTGTACCCTCATGAAATAAATTACTTTTATTATCATTATTATCATTATTGCTATATTAGGAAAAGATTAGTCTAGGATAGACCTAGTAAAGAATTCTTCATGGAAATGCCCTGCGTTTTTTGCCAGTCCAAACAGGATGGTACTGAAAGGGTTCTTGCATACATGTAAAGTATGCGCTGCCAGTCAATAATGGATACATGAATATACATGAATAAACCAGTCAGAATGATTCTTTTTTGTGTATATTAATCTCCATCTCAGCATTAGATGGCACTCCAATCATATTTGGGTACATGCACCTATTCATATAACAAAACTATTGATGATATATTCATTCAAAAATGGCAACAAGAACAAAAACATAAGCAGTATACATAAACAAAAAAGTCATTCTAGTGTTGACAACATTGGAAAAGCTGCACACAAGCAAAAAAAGGGTATCTTCAAAAACACAGGTAAAATTAATACCATAGCGTTTTTTTCTCACCCAATATTGGTACAGTTGGTAGTGCCCCACTTCGTTTCAAATATTACTCATCCTTAGATCCAAAGGTCAAATGCGTTAGCAAATCCTTTGTCAGACCCCAAGTAAATTTTATCAATTGCATTTAAAAATGAATGCAGTAGCTTAAAATTACAACAGTTCAACTTTAATTTTGGTGAAATGTATAATGCCCAGGCTACCCATGCATTTAGAGCAGAAATTAAATGGCAGCACTATACATGTACTAGCCTTAATGTCAACACACATTTTCGTGATCTTTAAAAGAAATTGCATTATTTTCCATGATTTCTTGATTTTCAGAAATTCAGCGTAATTTTGGTTCTCATTACTCAAAGCTTCAAGCTTGGCAATAATTGCGATGGAGGAGATGAAGTCTAATGATGAACTCCAAGTCACTGGCAACTTTTCCACACGCCAGATTCTCACTCCCTATCCCAGCTTGCTAATTAAGTGTCTCACAGGTTGCTGAGTTCAGACTAGGCAATAATTGCGATGGAGGAGATGAAGTCTAATGATGAACTCCAAGTCACTGGCAACTTTTCCACACGCCAGATTCTCACTCCCTATCCCAGCTTGCTAATTAAGTGTCTCACAGGTTGCTGAGTTCAGACTAGGCAATAATTGCGATGGAGGAGATGAAGTCTAATGATGAACTCCAAGTCACTGGCAACTTTTCCACACGCCAGATTCTCACTCCCTACCCCAGCTTGCTAATTAAGTGTCTGACAGCTTGCTGAGTTCAGACTAGGCAATGATGAAGATGGAGGAGATTAAGTCTAATGATGAACTCCAAGTCACTGGCAACTTTTCCACACGCCAGATTCTCACTCCCTATCCTAGCTTGCTAATTAAGTGTCTGACAGCTTGCTGAGTTCAGAGCTGATTTCTTTCAGCCAGATTCTCACTCCCTATCCCAGCTTGCTAATTAAGTGTCTGACAGCTTGCTGAGTTCAGAGCTGATTTCTTTCAGCCAGATTCTCACTCCCTATCCCAGCTTGCTAATTAAGTGTCTCACAGCTTGCTGAGTTCAGAGCTGATTTCTTTCAGCCAAATGGCAATCTCAGCAGTCTGATCCAGGTTATCAGCAGCAGGCTTATCGGGAAGAAACGCCCCTTCACTGTTCTGTAAACTACACAGGTGGGTTGCGATCCTGGTTGCAGCCGAAACATACTTTTCCTCCTTTGTAATGGCAGCCAGGATAGATGCGGCCCACCCAACCTTGTGAGCAAAGAAGAAACTAAAGATGCTCTCATTGCACCCTAGTGAAAAGTCCATGATGGACTTTGCGGCTTGCAGGTAACTCTCCTCCTGGGTGGCCAGGAAGAGCTTGCCCAGAAAAGCAGCCGGGTAGCCCGTCATGAAGTAGGCCTGGTTAGGTTCCTTGGCTCGGACCACCTGCAGAAAGGCAGCCTCAGCAGGGAAGTCTGTGATTGGTTGACCATCGTCCTGCATGCGGAGGTAAAATCCATCACTCAGGTCTGGTTGCACCGTCAGGAATTTCTTAAGACAGTCGCCCGCCATTTTAGCTTTCTTTATGTCTGAAAACATAACAAATATCAAAATAAACCTTGAATTTCTCACTTTTGACTTTTTCATTTGCAATGCCTAAGTGCTCTCAGAAATGTTAGTATATTTCATATTTCGTATTTCTAAATGTCATATAAAATCTATATACGATAAACGTCGCTTACCCCCGACAAACAAGTACCAAGCAAAAGTGTCTGAGATAACAGAAATCTGAATATAGGTCATTAATATCAAATTATTTGGGATCAGTGCTTTTGTCTGAGATACATGAAAAACTAGAAAAATGCCATTTCTAGCCATCCAAAGTGTTAACTTAATCATGGATAAATACTTAGACAAAACACTGAAGCCATTAGTGAAAAGGAACAAAGAATTAAGTTGAAAACTAGGATGTCAGTGTTTACCTACAAAAACAAATGCCTCCCCTGCTGGGAAAATAAATAGTTAGCAAGCAGGTCCACACTAAAGCCACATGTAGCTGTGACCAAAATGCACTACAGGGCAAGGTACACTTGAATGCACAGTGAGGAAGGTGGATTGCTATTTATACCCAGCCCATTGCTGGCTTGGTCAAAACATTCTAAAATTATAAATAAAGAATGAATCAAAGGTTACCTTTACCCACATCTAATCAGTCCATGTAATTGCAATAAAAAAATCATCCATGAAAATTTGAAAAGATTTTATTGACTGGTTTGTGAGATAACTTGCGGACAAGCTAGTCTGGTACAGAAAAGGAATTTTGGAACCATAACATACCATCATGACCATAAAAATAAATCAAAGTTAAACAAAATCTAATCAATTCATGTAAGTGCCCTAAGGAAGGATCCCTGAAATTTGAAAATATTTCATCAAGCGTTTTTTTGAAGATAAATTGCAGATGCAAATGGGAACTGTGCCAAAAACAATGCCTCCCTGATAGGGTAATACATGATGACTGGAGCATATTTCATGTAATTTGAACCAAATATTGCTTTTGCAAAATATGAGTGGAATCGTTCATGAGCAATTGGAGAAATACTCTGAATACTCTATTGCATTCACTTATTATTTCTAAATGTAACCTTACCTCCAAAATAAAGAGCAGTGAGTCCCAAATGTGCAGTGCTTAGGACATCTATGACGTTATTCTCCTCCCCATACGGGGCCCGGGTGGTGGCTCCACCTAGTGTAGGATGGAAGAACTTCACCATGTATGCCCAGGTGGGATAAGAAATATCGAAGCGACCAGTTCTCTGTGCAGCCATGGCAATCCAGCCATTGGAGTATGCCCAGTATTCGCAGAGGGCGCCACTGACACTCTTGTTCTCCCGGCCTCCGTCCGCCTTTGAGCGCAGATCTCCATTCGGTTGCAGAAAGCTCTTCTTAATATGGTCAAGTATTCTGTTGGCCTCCAGGTTGCGCCCACTGATGAGCATCAGTGTCACCAGCTTATAGTACACACAAATGTCTCTGGGGGCATCAGGTGCATTCAGGGCTCCTTGTGGATCTAGATGTTTGAGGAAGAAATCCACAGCTTTCTGGCTGGCATTCAGAAACTTGCTGACATCAGACATGACTGAAAGAATGAAATGTAGATGTGAGTGGGAGCATTTGCATTGGGACACAACTTGCAAAAAATGTTTGGGACTACTTCGATAAATACCAGTCCCTAATACAGGCCAAGACAAGTTCATATGCTTTAAAAACAACACAGTTTTTTGACATGAAAAATTTATAAAAAATTATCAGACCTTCGATGTGAACAGTAATCTCAATAATTAGAGATCCCATCCCATCATTGGCGGGACCCTCAGGCCGCGCCTATCTGGGAAGCTGATTTGATATGACCATAGTCCGGACGGCCATGTTGGAAATGCTGAGGCCGGACTGAATATAATTCTCTATTCTGATTGGTTATAATATAAATGTTGCCTTTGCCGCGGAAAATCGTGCCTTCCTTATTTTAATTTAGCTTGAAGTTTTCAAATATATAAAATATTTTCTATCCATGTGGGCATCAAAAATATGATAAATAAATTTGAAAATAAACTTTTATTGTGTTGATTTGTACAAATGCAGGAACATCCTAGAAAATCATATTGAGGGCCTTCATGCACCTCATGAAGATTGTCTTTGATGAAGAGTCCATAGCAGCTTGGTCTGTACTCTGTAGTACCGAGAGAAATTCCAGCCACTGTACATCCTCATGCCAACTATCAATTCTTATCTGGTCAGACTACCACGATTGGATTTTAAAATGGCTATTTCATTTTTAGATATTTCTGGCATATAATAGCATGTGCAGCCCTTCTTCAAAGAAGTGTTTATGATTGGCATAAGCATATATACTGATACCTTTAAAAAGGTTCCACTGGATTGGTCAGTTTTGAAGTTTATTTGGACGAAAAATTTTTTAATATCTAGTCGAGCAGCACACGTGTGAAAAGGTGATAGGTTTGATACAGGAAATGATGGACAGTGCTATAGGGATTAAGTATGGCCCGGAGGGCCGTGTGGCGAATAAAGCTGAGGAGCTGATGTCAACCCGTTCAAGGCGCAAAGCGCCGAGAACGGGTTGACATCAGCGATGAAGCTTTATTCACCACACGGCCCGACAGGACATACTTAATCGCTATTATAGCATGATCAGAAATTGAAATGAAATGAACTAGTATTCCATATATGTTAGATATAGGGTATTATGACCAGAGCACTTGTTTTGGGATTGCTGATTGTTTGAATATTGAACAGAGCTTGACCCAGTTTGACCACAGGCGCCAAACTTGAAATTCAGAATGAGGCAGATCTCATGAAAGGTCAAGGTCACCTCAGTTTAAAACTGTTTGATTGCAGATTGGTTCCCATATAAGAAAGACCCTAAATGAATTTTTTACATGTGTCTGTCTGTACTTATTGTTTCATGGTCTCTATATCTTAATTTCCTCGCTTTAAAGCCTGTATGACATATATTTGAGACATATACTTGTTGAGGTCAAAGGTCAGAAAACCGGGTGGCCTCACCCGGTTGCATCCGGGTGGGAATCAGCCTTGACCACCAACATTATAGGTTATATGGAATGGCGGTTGCTATATGAGAATGCTATAATGCTCGACTAGTCATGCCTCAAATTCAATGGCGGAACGGACACGGTGAAATTTATCGCTTCCAGCCAAAAAGCTCTCATTTCTCGCACTCTGGACGGATTTGAGTGTTGTAAAGGCGTCACAACGTAAATTACCAAGGTAGGAAACGAATTCAGTTGGTTTGGGTGGCCATACTGGGCTAGAAATGTGAGCGCCCAGTTTTTTGGGCGCAGTGGAAAAGTTTTGTATGGGGCTTTCTCTATCGTGGGTATGGCCAGTCAATCTCATAATGTAAACAAAGACATACCTGACGATAGAGTGGCTCGATCTACAAAAATGAAGGAAAATGAAATTCTAGAAAAAGATATTGATCATGACTTTAACTTGCTCTAAATTTAAAAAAATTAAAAAACGATAAGTTTAGAATATCTGACCTCTCCAGAATCTCAGCTTTCATAAAATATATAGTTTATTGGGGTTTTCTTGTATATAAACCAAGATATTGGTCAATCTTTACACGAAAGTCAAACTTACAGAACGAAGGTCCCGAGCCCCCTTAAACTTACCTATTCGAAAACGGATTGCAGAGTTTCAAAAGAACAAGATCATGGATGACCGAGTTTCATAGATGCACATAACAGTGGTTGTTGACAGCAGGCCTAAGTAGGGCAAGCACCTATCTAGGGCACCGTGGCATGAACTGTGTCATACAGCTGTGCTAGAAAACTGGCTGCATTCCGCCTGGTGAAGTTCGCTGTCATTCGTGGACGTTCAGGTAAACGTTCCATCTGAATAGGACCAAGGGTGGCTAGGTGCCGGCCCCAAGTCACAGGTATTTGCCAGACATGTTCTTAAAACAAATGAATACATAAATAGATAAACAAATAAATACATGAATAAATAGATAGGTAGATAAATAGATAAATAAGTAAATAGATAAATATGTTTAAAATGTTTTCGGCCAAAACAACCATGGTTCTCAGATGATTTGTATGGTGCAAAATGTGAAAAGAGGAAATGGGAAAGGAAGTGGAGAGACACCAACCTCACTGTCCACTATGACCTGTTTAAAGCTGCGAGGACCAAATTTAACAACATGTTATTGCAAGCTAAGAAGGACTACTACAACAATCTGATAGCTGAGTCCTCCACTGATTAAAAAAACCTCAGTAACATTGTCAAAGACATATTACATCAAAGGAGTGAGATGAAACTCCCTGAGCATGCATCAACAGAAGAATTGGCAAACCGTTTCGCTGTGTTCTTTACTGACAAAGTATGTAAGATACGCGACGAGCTGCCAGATCTCTCCAGACACCAGTTAAATTTACCTACCCCGGTATTAACATGTTCACTGAATGTTTTCTCGGCCGTGACTGAAAGCGAAATTCGCAAAATCATAGCAAAATCACCGACTAAGAGCTGCTCTCTAGATCCTGCTCCCACTTGGATGGTGAAAGACTCGGTAGATGAGTTTATTCCAATGGTTACGATTTTAGTGAATTTGTCGTTGCAGAGTGCCAACATGCCTGACTCCATGAAACAGGCATTAGTCACTCCGTTACTGAAGAAAGATGATCTCGACCCGGAGGTGCTCAAGAACTATCGTCCTGTAAGCAACTTATCATTCTTGTCAAAAGTATTGGAAAGGGTAGTTGCAGCAAGGCTTACAAATTACATGACTATCAATCAGCTACATGAACCCATGCAGTCGGCATACAGAGCATGTCATAGCACTGAGACTGCACTTGTGCGGGTACAGAACGACATCCTTCGCACTCTCGATCAGGGTGGGGCTGCGATCCTTGTGTTACTCGATCTTAGCGCTGCTTTCGATACAATCGATCACTCCATCCTTCTATCTAGGATGGAGTCAGTTCTTGGAGTTAAAGGATCTGCTCTACAGGTGTTCAAATCGTACCTGCTAGGCAGGAAACAGAGGATTAAAATCAATGATGACTTCTCCGAAAATCAGGAAATCCTGTGGTCTGTACCACAGGGATCTGTGTTGGGTGCACTATTTTTCCTAATATACATCATACCTCTGGCACAGCTAATCCGATCCTACGGTCTGAACAATCATGGCTATGCTGATGACACCCAGCTCTGCTTATCATTCAAAAAGACAAGTGATAACGCAATAGTCAAATGTGAAATCCTAAATCTTGAGAAATGTTTGTGTGACATTAGTGTCTGGATGTCTAAGAACAAGCTGAAACTCAACAATGACAAGACTGAAATAATTCTATTCGGCTCTAAGAAACACCTAGCTGAACTGAACATTAAGTCACTCTCTGTAGCAGGTACTGATGTGTCTGTTGCATCTGAGCCTGTGCGGAATCTGGGAGCTATGTTTGACTCTCTACTGATCATGGCACCCCATGTCAAGAGTGTTGTCAAAAAATCTAGCTTTCACCTGAGAAATATTGGAAAAGCGAGACGTGTGTTAACAGAAGATGCCACAAAAACAGTGATGCAGTCACTGGTGATGTCTCGCTTGGATTACTGCAATGCTCTCCTAATTGGAATACAACAGGATTTGATTGCAAAGCTGCAGCGACTACAAAACAGTGCAGCAAGGATAGTATCGAGAACCAGGAAGTATGAACATATCACACCTGTTCTCATCAAGCTTCACTGGCTACCAATCAAATTCCGCATCCAATTTAAGGTCCTACTGCTGGTATACAAGGCACTAAACGGACTTGCACCTAAGTACATCAAGGAGCTGCTCGTGCCTTATAAACCCAGACGCCATCTTTGATCAGAAGCAAAGGGCCTTCTGGATGAGCCTCGGACTAGACTCAAATTTGGAGATCGCGCTTTCTCCATTAGTGCACCGAGATTATGGAATGCGCTACCACAACACCTGAAGGATTCTACATCGTGTCAGGCCTTCAAGAAGTGTCTCAAAACACACCTTTTCAGGCTCGCCCATTGAGGCGTTGTGGACTATGACTAAAACTATGCCAATGTGCAGCGCTTTTGAACATTTTATGAATGGAAAAGGTGCTATATAAATTCCAATTATTATTATTATTATTATTAAATAGACACATAGATAAATAGATAAATGAATAAATAAATAAGGATATTATAGGGACGCATTTATAGTGATATGATAATTTATATCATGAATATATATAGATCTATCTATATATATATATATGTATTTATTTTTACGGTCTTTAGCCAGTCTGAACCAGGCTTGGCAAATTGATTTTCCCCCTTTTTCACTCTTGGCTTGACCTCTGTCCTCTATACCTGGGTTAACGCTCTCCCACTGTTTTGCTTGCACTGCCGTTATGCACCTCAACATTGGGTTAACTGTAATATGGTAATTCTCGGCAAGAAAATGGCGATGTATGTGCGTATTTTATTGACTGCCTCATTGAGACAAAATCATAGAAAAAAGAGATGAATACAAACATAACTGATAAGTTTAAAGGAAAATCAAACAGTTTTTATAGTCTGTCTGCCTTTGTTGGGCTAGACCGAAATATCTGTCTCTACATTTGCCTGGATGTTGATTTTCTATGTTGATTTAGCTATTTGGACGTTTTTTTAATATGTTCAGGATCTCGTTGGCATATGTAGAGTCAGAACGCCACCAGTGTTAAAAAATGACCGATTGCACCAGCAAAATTACAGCAGAAGTTTTTGGGACATTTGCGAGTGTCTACCCGCAAAAAACTATCCATATCCGTTCTGACCATTCTTATCTTCAAGTTCCACGAAATTCTACCGATATTTATACTCATTTCAGTCAACTGTGACAGAAAGAGTTCTTGAGGCGATCAAGAAGCATTTGATTTTATCGCCATTTTTCATGTAATACGCATGCGTACTACATGAAAAATGGCGATAAAATGAATGCTTCTTGATCGCCTCAAGAACTCTTTCTGTCATAGTTGACTGAAATGAGTATAAATATCGGTAGAATTTCGTGGAACTTGAAGATAAGAATGGTCAGAACGGATATGGATAGTTTTTTGCGGGTAGACACTCGCAAATGTCCCAAAAACTTCTGCTGTAATTTTGCTGGTGCAATCGGTCATTTTTTATAGTCTGTCTGACTCAAGTTTGGCAATCACTTTTGCCACTTTTTTGTGACAAAACGTTCGAGTTTTCCATTCAAACTTAGCAAACATGTTCGGAGCACTACACCGTGTTTGTATTGACATACTTTTTGTCTCAACTCTGCAAAAAGAAGATTTTGCTCATTAGTTCCTGTTGTAAACTGTGTCCATTGCCAACTATGGAACGCCATATGACCAAATATTCAACATTTAGAATGTACTATGCAACCTGAGTGATTACACATCAACCTGCATGCAACACGCACCAACATGGCAAATACGCACCAACATGGCAAATACGCACCAACCTGCCTGCGAATACGCACCAACATGGCAAATACGCTCCAACCTGCATTCGTCAATATCATTTGGCCAGATATAGAAGAATGCAAGTTGGTGCGTATCTGCGTGTGCATGTTGCTGCGTATTTGCTGTTCACTTCCGTCGCATTTTAAGGGGAGAACCTATGGTGAAGGGGAAACTTCTTGCCATGTTATCCATACAAGGATGGAATCTGTGTTTAATGGACGTACGGGAATTTAGGTATTTGGACCATCGGACATGGACAGAGAGTCATGAATACATTTAAGCACAAATCTGAAGAAATTTAGGGAATTGAAAAAAACGAATAACATAAATAATAGGGGATAAGAGGGGCACATATGACCAAAATTAACGCCTTCTAGGTCTATTACTTTGAGCATCGGACTTGAGGAGAGAGTGATAAATATATATAATCACAAATCTGAAGAGATTAAGGGTATTATAGTCTGTCTGACTTGGTTGGCCTAACAGCTTTTTCCTCTTTTTTCCCACAAAATTTCGTTTTTGCTATTCAAACTTGGCAAACCTCTTAGTAGCACTACCGCGTGTATGTATGAACATACTTTTTGTCTTAACTCTACAAAATGTTGATTTTGGGGCTTGTATAGCCAAAAATAACGCCTTCTTTTATAGGCCTAGGAAATAAAATAAAATAACAAAGAAAGAGAATACAAATGAAAGAACGTTTTAATATATTCATATTTAATCAATTTCAATTTTCAATATTTCAATCAGCATGCTGTCGAGGTGCGTTTAACATTGTTAGGCATTTGATGTGACGAAAGAGCATGCACAATGTGGGGTGCTCCAGGAGAAAATTTAAAACTGTGCAGCATTGCTCCAGTTCACATAGAAGGTATTCAGCACGGTTTAAATCATATGTATCCTTGATTTCCACAAAATTGTGTGCTATAAGTGGGAGAGACTGTAAAATAAAATATGCTCTTCTGTCTCATCCATGGCCAAAGCAATGTGAGATACTAGTCAAGTGCTTGAAAGCTATTTAGAGCTACACCGGACAGGATATGCAAACCCAACTGGGGCATTTATGACCCCCACACAGAGTAGCATTGTCTCTGAAGGGGGGCAATTAGCATGTGCTTCAGAATGGTGGGTCAGGAGTGCCGGTGTAATAGGATAAAGCGACCCCAGAATCTGTGGACCCCCAGTCACTGAAAATTAGGGTTACATTGACCCCCTGGGATATTGACTCCTAAGCACCTGTTGACTTACCCCTGAATAAAATGACACCTAGTCCTAGTCACTTACCCCTAGTGTATCAAGGCTTCATTGTTTTCTAATAAAAGCATTATTTTGATTTTGATTTATTTGCTGTTCTTATGATAAAAGCATTAAATATATCATTTTAAGCAGACAAATATCCTAGGATACAGTAAACAATAAATTTAAAAAGAACAATTTATTTTTCAATATTCATAATTTAAGGTATTTATTAATTTTGAAGAAAGGAAAAGTAACTAAAATGAACTATGAATATTCAAAGAATGAATAATGAATATGAAAAAAGTGTTACAAATATTAAATATAAACTTGAATTTTCTGTATTCAGAAATGATTCTTTAATATTTATATTTTTTTCAATATGTATTGATTATCAAAAAATATTGAAAAGGTCTTTTTGCATATAATTGGTAAATTGAATTGCGAATATTGGAAAATCATTATGATACTATAAACTTTTTCAAATATTCATAATTTCTTAATATTCTTAATTCATATTTTCATATTCATGACTTTTCAATGTTCGTAATTCATTACTCCGTATTCCTAATTCATTTTTCATTTTTGTATTAGTTTTTCAATATTCATGATTAAATGTTTTTCTGCATATTGAAAAAGGAATTAATGAATATTAACAAATCATTAGTGAGTATTGAAAGATAACCTTGAATGAGTAATTTATTTTTCAATATTCATAACTCATTATAACTCATAATAGGGTAGGTGTTAGCTAAAAGGCCAACCCGCCTGATATTATCTCGCACTACACCCTACGTGTAGAATATGCCTCAAAATATTGATCTGTATATAACGGTAAATAGACACTAGCCTATGTTGCCACTAGGCTATTGAATTAAGTGTATTGTGTAGAACATACTTCAGAGTTCGTACTACGTGTAGAATACGCATCAAAATATTGATATGTATATAACGGTAAATAGACACTAGCCTAGGTTGCCACTAGGCTATAGAATTAATTGTATAGTGTAGAATACACTTCAGAATTTTGATTTGTGTATATACCGGTGACTAGACACTAGTCTAAGCGTCACTAGGCTTTAGAATTAAGAATACTCTATGTATATTAATTTAAATAGACGACAGTTATATAGGCTACCTTTAGGCCTCAAGAATAAGGTATTCTCTTAGATTTATTTCTTATCTCCTCCTGTTCAAACCTTTCATCTCTTTAATGTATAACTTATAAAATCGCATGTAAATACTACCCTTAAAAACTCATTCACGGTATAACATTGTGAAATACGCATGTTTAATCTATATTTATGTAATATATATATTTTAGTAATATACTATGCATAGTATGCTTTTGTAATGAAAATTACAGTCAATAAACATACATACATACGTACATTACTCAATATTCCTAAATTATTTTTCATATTCTGTATTAGTTTTTCAATATTCATGATTAAATGTTTTTCTGCATATTGGAAAAGGAATTTAATGAATATTAACAAATCATTTGTGATTATTGAAAAATAACCTTGAATTTCCAATATGAGTAATTTATTTTTCAATATTTATAACTCATTTTTCAATATTTGTTATTGATAGTCATTTTTAAGAATTATTAAATATATTCATTACTCAATATTCTTAAATCATTTATTATCTATAAATGATATTTTAAAATTCATGTTTTTCCAATATGAGAAAAATGATACATTTTATGTTTATTCTGAGCACATTATTCTACATTGAAATTAAAGTTCTACACTAGCTGTCATTACCAGTCCAAGTGACCTTGTTAACTTACAACAGGGAGGTCACTGTCATCTGTTACACCGGGGAGGTATTTCCTGAAAAACATGTTAAACCCCTTACTTTTCCCTTGCCTGCCCCTCTCAAACCTGCCCTTGTATTATTATGATATCACTTTACAAAAGTACAAAAATATTTAGCAAAAGTGTAGTTTAGGGTTCGTGTAACTAGAAAAAATCATTACACTGGTTATGTACATTAACAAATAGTGATTATATGCTTAATTCTTCAAGAAAAGTCTTTCGTAATATTTTGAACTTAAACCTTTTATAATTTTAACTTGGAATTAGTATTTTATAAAAAGCAGACATCTAGGGTGTCTTTTTGCCTAAAATAAGGTATTTTTCATGAACCAGGGAGTCCAATAGACACCCAGCTGGCTAAGACCCTGATATATATATATATATATATATATATATATATATATATATATATATATATATATATATATATATATATATATATATATATATATATATATATATATATATATAACTTAAAGATTAGGCCGAGCATTAAGGAATTCCATATGGCAGTGTGGACGGACATTCCCCTCCACCATCGGTTCCCCCCTTCAAGTCGGCATTGGTGAACGGCGAATACGAATCAACATGCAGATACACACCAACATGGGAATACGCACCAACATGCATTCGTCAACATCATTCGGCCAGATATAGAAGAATGCAGGTTGGTGCGTATTCACCATGTTGGTGCGTATTCGCCATGTTGGTGCGTGTTGCAACCAGGTTGATGCGTACATTCTTAATGTTGCATCGTACATTCCAAATGTTGAATATTTCGTCATATGGCGTTCCATAGCCAACAATACGATCCCGCGTGTTTGTATTGTTCGCAACAGACAAACACGCGATATCGTAGTGTCGGCAATGTGCACATTTTACAATAGGAACTAATGAGCAAAATCAACATTTTGCGGAGCTGAGATAAAAAGTGTGTTTGTACATACACGTAGTAGTGCTCCAAAGAGGTTTGCCAAGTTTGGATGGCAAACTCGAACGTTTTGTCACAAAAAAGTGGGAAAAGTGATTGCCAAACTCGAGTCAGACAGACTATAACACTGGTGGCGTTCTGACTCTACATATGCCAACGAGATCCTGAACATATTAAAAAACGTCCAAATAGCTAAATCAACATAGAAAATCAACATCCAGGCAAATGTACCCAGCGGGCACTGTACGTACAATGTACGTACATTGTACGTACAGTTGGTACAATGTACGTACAATGTACGGACAGTGCCCGCTGGGTAGAGACAGATATTTCGGTCTATTGTTGGGCTAACCGCTTTTCCCTCTTTTTTGAGATGTATCTTGTAGTCGTTGGACGTCACATGTGACGTCCACTGTGACACTGCGGCGGGAGCTCGGGTGTCACTGTGACTACTTATCTATGTCACTGTGACAACGCAGTGTGTACCGGATGCGTCCCATGTCACACAAGCCGGGTTCCACTTGAATCCGCTAGGTGCAGCACTGTTATTCGTCGAATTATACACGATCTTGGCGTGTATAAACAATGTCATAGCATTCGATCATGCAAATTTTACATTTTATCTTTGGACAAATACTTATAGACTTTCGTTTTTCTTCTTAGTACATTTCATGCACTAGCTTTGTGTTCCTTCAAAGTCGGCCCTGGCTGCCACTGTGACAACGCCGACTTGGCCACCGGAAGCGTACGATGTCACACAAGCCGGGTTCCACTTGAATCCGCTTGGTGCAGCACTGTCATTCGTCGAATTATACACGATCTTGGCGTGTATAAACAATGTCATGGCATTCGATCATGCAAATTTTACATTTTATCTTTGGACAAATACTTCTAGACTTTCGTTTTTCTTCTTAGTACATTTATACACTAGCTTTGTGTTCCTTCAAAGTCGGCCCTGGCTGCCACTGTGACAACGCCGACTTGGCCACCGGAAGCGTACGATGTCACACAAGCCGGGTTCCACTTGAATCCGCTTGGTGCAGCACTGTCATTCGTCGAATTATACACGATCTTGGCGTGTATAAACAATGTCATGGCATTCGATCATGCAAATTCTACATTTTATCTTTGGACAAATACTTCTAGACTTTCGTTTTTCTTCTTAGTACATTTATACACTAGCTTTGTGTTCCTTCAAAGTCGGCCCTGGCTGCCACTGTGACAACGCCGACTTGGCCACCGGAAGCGTACGATGTCACACAAGCCGGGTTCCACTTGAATCCGCTTGGTGCAGCAAGTGCAGTGTCATTCGTCGAATTATACACGATCTTGGCGTGTATAAACAATGTCATAGCATTCGATCATGCAAATTTTACACTTTATCTTTGGACAAATACTTAAAGACTTTCGTTTTTCTTCTTAGTACATTTTATACACTAGCTTTGTGTTCCTTCAAAGTCGGCCCCGGCTGCCACTGTGACAACGCCGACTTGGCCACCGGATGCGTCCAAAGTCACACAAGCCGGGTTCCACTTAAATCCGCTAGGTGCCGCACTGTTATTCGTCGAATTATACACAATCTTGGCGTGTATAGACAAAGTGTATTGTTCAGTCAGTTTCTCAAGGGATTACGATGCTCTTAACTGATACCTATTGGGTATTGGACAAAAACAAAATATATTGAAAATTCCCTGACACCACTAGAAAAATGGAAAAGAAATTGAATCTTTATTGAATATGTACCAATTATTATTTCACCTGCCGATTTTTCTTAGTTTTTGGCTAAAGTGATGTTGAAATTTAATGAATTTGAGGTTTTTACACGTTTTCCGAAATAAAGTGTGATAATTCATGTGTATAAAACGTGGTTCCTTTGCTCAACAATATCTTATATGAGGATGGGCATATATGGTTACAATTGAATAACTCTCTTCTTACATTTTCATGAAAATTTACCCCCCAAAAGCCATAATTCAAAAACTTTGACCATCTGTGGTTCGGGCCAACACGATGTCCTGTCATTTTCTTTATGGCATCTGATAAAGAGCATTGTGTAGATATAGTGAACAAAAGAAGGTGAAAATAAAACCAATTTTGGGTTAAAAACTTAATTCTCGAAATCCTTGATTAACCCTATAATTGCCAATAAATTCTATATAACAGCATAAAGATAAATGCAACAAGGCAGAACGTTAACAGTATTTCATACATACATACATACATAATGATACATACACATAGATAGGAAGGCCTGTACATAGGTAGATAATGCAGTTCTTAAACTGTCATGATGCAGGCAATACATAATATTATTCATATAACTGCCTGTCCGCATTACTACCTATCTAAACATCTAACTATCTAAGAATGAATACGCACACACTATTTCTTCCAAACTTCAGACTCAGGGCTGTCAGGTTCATGTGTTAAATTTCCAACTTGAACTCTTTAAAACGAATCCAACAGAAGTTAGTTTAGATATTGATACAAGGAACTCAGAGGAGTTTGGGCATCTTGTAAGATACATATTAGTATTGAAACAAATCAGAACTATATTATCTTTATTGAAGGCAAAATACATTTTCAAATTGAAGAAAGAAATCATTTAATTTGTGAAACTAATGCGTGTGACTTTATGCTTAGGTATTTAGAGTATTTTGATTGCTATATTACTGATTAGACACAAACATATGACAGCTTAGAAATTAACAATAACCCATTGGTTTGTGGTAAATTCTGGAGATAGAAATAAAATATTAACATAATTTACATTTTCAGAACTCTTTTAAATATTTCATCTACCTTCTGAAGCTAAATAAATTATTTCATCTACATCTATATATATATATATATATATATATATATATATATATATATATATATATATATATATATATATATATATATATATATAAATACAGACAGAAAGATAGACAGGTACATAGATTTCAGATATTAATTGATGAACATGAAAATGAAGTAAATGTTTCCATTATTGATAGGGTCGTTTTACTTTTAGGTACGAATTACTATTATTATTATAATAATAATATTAGGGTTACAAAGTAGTACGGTACAATGCTTTTAGGTATCTAGATTTGAAGGAAGGTAGTGACGGTGCACATTGGATTGCTTCAGTTAAGCCATTCCAAACTTTGGGTCCTGAGTATGAAGTTCATTTTTGGCCAATTTATTTATTACATTTTGGAATACATGTAGTTAGTAGTGAGGAGGTTGCATTTCGAGTACCATAGCTGTTTTTTTCTTGTGTATATGAGAAAAGTTTGTTGGTATAATGGGGGTTTAACTCATTATGGCTTTTGTACACAGTAAGCGCCTGTTGGTATTCCACAAATTTAGGGAAAGGGAGCCATTGAAGCTTTTTGAATAGATCAGAAGATGGAATTGACAAATCGGCATATAATATTAAGCGGGCTGCCAGCTTTTGTAATTTAGTTACCCTGTTTTGTTGATTTGCTGGACAGTTTCACCACACTAAACAACAGTAATTTAGGTGTGGTAGAATATAGCAGTTATAAAATAACAACCTTTCCTTAACTGGGAGGTTCTTTTTTATTTCTTTTAAACTATGCCGGTTAAAAATGATCTTTTTGTAGGCTTCATCAACTTGTTCAGTCCATCATAAATATTCATCAATTGTAACACCAAGAACCTTTTCACTGAATATTCTAAATAATTGTTATCAAATTTGATTTTTAGGGTACTTTCTAAGTTCATTCTTTTCTGTCTTGTGCACAGAAGCATAGATTTTGTTTTAGTTTTGTGGATAAACATTCTGTTTCTTGTGCACCAGTCTGTAACTTTCTTCAAGTCTTGATTCAAGTTTGTCTCAATTTCTGCTACAGTATAACCTACAGTATAAAAGGATGAATCATCTGCATAAAGACTACTCTTATTATCTACACTACTTTCATGCATAAATATATCATTGATAAAGATGATGAATAATAGTGGCCCTAGGATTGACTGTTGTGGGACACCTGCTGTGATTCCTTTAAAATCAGAAACGCAGACATTTAAACCTACTTTCTGTTTAAGGTTGCTGAGATAAGAGGAAAAACCATTTCACAGAATTTTAACTTAGTCCATATAGACCTAGTTTTTTTACCAAAATGCTGTGGTCAACCACATCAAACGCTTTCTGAAGATCTTGAAAGATTGTGCCCACTAATCGTTTATCATCAATTGCTTTCAGCCAAATGTCAATAATTTTTAGCAGGGCTGCTTCACAGGAATGTTGAGGGCGGAATATAGATTGTTATTCGTATAATAGATTGTTTTCAGATAGATGTTTATAGATGTGGTCATGAACATGCCTTTCAATGATTTTGGACAAAACTGATAGGATATATATAGGCATGTAGTTATATAAGGGTCATCTGTTAACCCAGATTTGTGTTATGGTAGTACATGTACTCTGCCTTCCTTCCATTTATCTGGGAATATATCTGTATTGATACTTTGGTTTATTATGTGGGTAACAGGCTCAGTCATAACACACATTCCTAACTTTAAAAATGATATTTCTATATCATCGAGACCTTTTACCTTCTTCTCATCTAGGTTTTGTGTACTTTTGAACACCTCATGAGGTTTAATTTCCGGAATTTGAAATAACTCATTTTCTGGGAGTTTTGAATATAAAAATTCTTTTAATGTGTCAGATATTTTAATATCAGTGTTTGGGTCACTACCCTCACTGATCTTTTCAATGATATTTGTGAATTGAGTATTGAAAGCATTTGCGATTTCTATTGGATTGGCAAGATTTTGATCATTTACATTGAGGAAATGAGTTTTGTTTTTTTAATGTTTTGGATTGAGGTCATTTAGTATCTTCCACAGAACTTTTGGATTGTTTCTATTCTGTTTAAGGCATTGACCATTAGATATTCAGGGGGGGGGGGGGGGGGGGGTGTATAGAAGTTAGGGCACAATTTGTTTTTCTTTGAGATTCAGGGCTCGATTTCTTTTTCATCATTTCAGGGCTCAATTATTTATTTTTCGCAGATTTTGAGGGCTCAATTTTTTTCATCACTAAAAAGGACCTAGGGTGTCCACGTCCGTTTGACATTGGCGCACAGGGGCCAGTCCGCTGGTGGGGGGCACTGCTATTGCGGCGTTGGTCTGGGGGCCGCTCAAGGCCCCCACATGACAGAGGGTCCTAGATGCTCTGAGATGCATTATCAGCCTCATCTGAGGCCCACATTAGTTATTCTAGATGAAAATTGGTTGTTTTGAGAAAACAATTAACCACTTTTCCCCCTTTTTTGATGTGCAGGGCTGCCCGTCCCTGGTGCAGTGCCATTGCGGCAGGGGTCTGGGTGCCACACAAGGCCCCCAGAAGCCAGAGTATCCTAGAAGCTCTGAGATGCATTAGCAGCCTTATCTGAGTTGCAAATGAGTGATTCTAGATGAAAAATCTTCCTGTTTTGAGAAAACAATTCACCATTTTTTCCGCTTCTTTGGTGTGCAGGGTTGCCCATCCGTGGTGCAGTGCCATTGCAGCAGGGGTCTGGCACTAAGGCCCCCAGGAGCCAGAGGATTTTAGATGCTCTGAGATGCATTGTCAGCCTTATTTGAGACCCTTTTACTTGGTGTGCAGGGCCGTCTGGCCGGAGCTCAATTATTATTTTTCATGGAGTCAGAGCTTAATTATTTATTTCTCTGATTATCAGGGCTCAATTATTGATATTGTGCACGTACGTTGACATACCTTTCAACATTCAACAATCCGAAATCAGGAGATTTCAGGCGGTTTAATAATGCGGCCTCTTCAGGTCGGTTTCGTTTTGTTTAGTTCCAATTCTGGCCACAAGGGGCGAGGTTAGTACTTAGGCTTAAGGTTTGCGCCTTTACAATCGATAATCATGTACACGTATGTTAATGGGATAACTTTAATTCTATGTAGCAGATCACAATTGCTGCATGATGATATACACACAGTTATCAAGAACACACAGATAGCTTTGGAACTGAAAATATCACCATGAACAACACTTACATTGTGTGATCTTTCAAGGTCTAATACTTCTATGTTCACCATATTATGAAATTTTTGGCTCTTGGCTAGAAAATAAATTTACTTTTGAAGAAGGGTGGATGATTTTTGAAAGATAGCAAATCAGTAGCTAATCTGAAGATTTCTTCAAATCAGGTGCTCTATCAGTGTCAGTGGAGAGAATATTTGAGGTCTGAAATCAGGAGAGTGTTGCTCAAATCAATGGAGTTGACAGGTATGCGTTGGTTATGTAATTCGGCAAATATCGTCGACTGACCATTTCATACCTGGTAACATACAACCATCCGAAATCAGGAGATTTCACGCGGTTCACCATTGGGGCTTCTTTCCGACCTGGGGTCAGGGTTAGAATATTAGCTAAGAAGTGGGCTATTGTATTTCACAGGAGCTAGCAAATTCTGATTAATGTTTTTGAATTCCCCATATTCTCAGCTTCATGGTATTTCAGTAAAGAATATGTCCCAATCAGACCTATTCTTTCTTTTCCCAGGTGAACTTATATATTTAAACGATCACTAATTTGCTTTTACTCATTACCCATATTCCTCATATTTCCTAACTATTACATCTCTATCCATTCCCCTTGTGACATGGATCCGTGTGCTGCCCTCCCTGTTTTGGCGCACGGATCCATTCCTCTTCCATACTTGCCTATTCTTTGCGCTGTGTTGCGCGAAGCGCCACTAGCTTCATACTACTTTCCACTACTTTCATCTCCACTCCTGTGACCTTGTATCGTTCCTTGTCTCAATATCTCAATTTACTTTTGTTGGATTCGTTTACAAAAATTCAAGTTGAGAATTTAACACATGCACTTGACTGCCCTGAGTCTGAAGTTTGCAAGAAATTGTGTGTGGCGTATTCATTCTTAGATAATTAGATGTTTAGATAGATAGGTAGAAATGAGGACAGGCAGGTAGATGAATACTATTATTTATTGCCTGCATGATCTACCTATCTATCGATCTACCTATCTATGTGTATTTATGTATGTTTGTATGTATGTATGTATGAAATACTGTTCTGCCTTGTCGAATTTATTTTTCTCCTGTTATATAGGAGTTATATGGCGAAATGAAGGAATTCGAGATTTTGTTTTAACCAAAATTTGGTAATAGTCAGACTTGCGTAGTTGAATTTTCACCTTTTTTTGTCTACAATATCTACATAATGCTCTTTATCATATGACATAAAGAAAATGACGGGTCTTTTGTTGGTTTTAAAACCACAGATGGTCAAAGTTTTTGAATTATGGCTTTTGGGGGGTAAATTTTCATGAAAAGGTAAGAAGAGAGTTATTCAATTGTATCCATATATGCCCATCCTCATATAAGATATTGTTGAGCAAAGGAACCACGTTTTATACACATGAATTATCACACTTTATTTCGGAAAACGTGTAAAAACCTCAAATTCAATAAAATTTCAACATCACTTTAGCCAAAAACTAAGAAAAATCGGCAGGTGAAATAATAATTGGTACATATTCAATAAAAATCCATCTCTTTTCCATTTTTCTAGTGGTGTCAGGGAATTTTCAATATATTTTGTTTTTGTCCAATACCCAATAGGTATCAGTTTAGAGTATCGTAATCCCTTGACAAACTGACTGAACAATACACTTTTGTCTATACACGCCAAGATTGTGTATAATTCGACGAATAACAGTGCGGCACCTAGCGGATTTAAGTGGAACCCGGCTTGTGTGACATCGTACGCATCCGGTGGCCAAGTCGGCGTTGTCACAGTGGCAGCCAGGGCCGACTTTCAAGGAACACAAAGCTAGTGTATAAAATGTACTAAGAAGAAAAACGAAAGTCTATAAGTATTTGTCCAAAGATAAAATGTAAAATGTGCATGATCGAATGCTATGACATTGTTTATACACGCCAAGATCGTGTATAATTCGACGAATAACAGTGCTGCACCTAGCGGATTCAAGTGCAACCCGGCTTGTGTGACATCGTACGCTTCCGGTGGCCAAGTCGGCGTTGTCACAGTGGCAGCCAGGGCCGACTTTGAAGGAACACAAAGCTAGTGTATAAAATGTACTAAGAAGAAAAACGAAAGTCTATAAGTATTTGTCCAAAGATAAAATGTAAAATGTGCATGATCGAATGCTATGACATTGTTTATACACGCCAAGATCGTGTATAATTCGACGAATAACAGTGCTGCACCTAGCGGATTCAAGTGCAACCCGGCTTGTGTGACATCGTACGCTTCCGGTGGCCAAGTCGGCGTTGTCACAGTGGCAGCCAGGGCCGACTTTGAAGGAACACAAAGCTAGTGTATAAAATGTACTAAGAAGAAAAACGAAAGTCTATAAGTATTTGTCCAAAGATAAAATGTAAAATGTGCATGATCGAATGCTATGACATTGTTTATACACGCCAAGATCGTGTATAATTCGACAAATAACAGTGCTGCACCTAGCGGATTCAAGTGCAACCCGGCTTGTGTGACATCGTACGCTTCCGGTGGCCAACACTCTGCCAGGGCGACGATACCGTCTTCCGGTTGGATTGCTACACGACTAGTATCTCTGCAATTGCACGATCACTAATGCATGTTTTCTTACGTTCTGTCCTCTTTCATTGTACGATTTCAAAAAGTATACCAAATATGAAGCTTCCGTGCATTATTCGCCATTCAGTTATTTATAATTGCGCAAACTACGATATATATGACATTTCGGGCGTAATGCCATAGTACTATTTGCGATAGCTCATGAGAATATGCGGTGAAAAGTCCTGCATTGACCAATCAGCCAGTCAGCCGTCCAGCGCTCTCGCAACAAACAGGCCACTGCGAGGTTGACGTCATTGTTGATTGTAATTTTGACCACGCGCGTCGCGTGCATCACACGTTTTGACCAATGGGATATATTCAATGACGTCACTTTTCAAAATATTCCGCGAAATAGTCCCGACGTAGTGGCAGAGATACTATGCGTAGCGGGATCTCTGGGTAGGAGAATGGGTGGCCAAGTCGGCGTTGTCACAGTGGCAGCCAGGGCCGACTTTGAAGGAACACAAAGCTAGTGTATAAAATGTACTAAGAAGAAAAACGAAAGTCTATAAGTATTTGTCCAAAGATAAAATGTAAAATGTGCATGATCGAATGCTATGACATTGTTTATACACGCCAAGATCGTGTATAATTCGACGAATAACAGTGCTTCACCTAGCGGATTCAAGTGCAACCCGGCTTGTGTGACATCGTACGCTTCCGGTGGCAAAGTCGGCGTTGTCACAGTGGCAGCCAGGGCCGACTTTGAAGGAACACAAAGCTAGTGTATAAAATGTACTAAGAAGAAAAACGAAAGTCTATAAGTATTTGTCCAAAGATAAAATGTAAAATTTGCATGATCGAATGCTATGACATTGTTTATACACGCCAAGATCGTGTATAATTCGACGAATAACAGTGCTGCACCTAGCGGATTCAAGTGCAACCCGGCTTGTGTGACATCGTACGCTTCCGGTGGCCAAGTCGGCGTTGTCACAGTGGCAGCCAGGGCCGACTTTGAAGGAACACAAAGCTAGTGTATAAAATGTACTAAGAAGAAAAACGAAAGTCTATAAGTATTTGTCCAAAGATAAAATGTAAAATTTGCATGATCGAATGCTATGACATTGTTTATACACGCCAAGATCGTGTATAATTCGACGAATAACAGTGCTGCACCTAGCGGATTCAAGTGGAACCCGGCTTGTGTGACATGGGACGCATCCGGTACACACTACGTTGTCACAGTGACATAGATAAGAAGTCACAGTGACACCCGAGCTCCCGCCACAGTGTCACAGTGGACGTCACATGTGACGTCCAACGACTACTAGCCCTTGCCCTTTTTTTCCCATAAAAAGTTCGTTTTTGCCATTCAAACTTGGCAAATCTCTTAATAGCACTACCGTGTGTATGTATAAACATACTTTTTGTCTCAACTCTGCAAAATGTTGATTTTGCTCATTAGGTCCCATGGTAAAATTTGCCCATTTCCAACAATTGCCAACAGTTCAAACACGCGAGATTGTCATTGTTGTCAATGGGCAAATTTTACAATGGGACCTAATGGACAAAATCAACATTTTGCGGAGTTGTCGAGACAAAAAATATGTTTATACATACACGCGGTAGTGCTCCTAAGACTCGAAAAATAAGGAAGAGTTAAATAAAGTTGAATTGTATTTTATGGAACATTTCAACATCATGATTACGTCTAATCTTTTTGAAGTAAAGAATTCTTTTGGCGTGATTAGTAGTTAAGTCCTGCCGTATTTATAAGTCAAAAGCTCAAAGCAGAGCAAATGGACAATTCTAGTTCATTCAAAATAAACGTCAGTTTGTTACAGAAAGTTTGTGTTGCCTATCCAAAGTTGGAAAATCACTTAGGAACATGATGCCCTATATCTATATATTTACTTTCTTTCTCTACTCCTTAAAATATCAATTTTGCTCATTAGGTGCCCATTGCAAATTTGGAATGCCACTGCCATAACAACAATATTTTTTGTTTTCGTTTAGTGGGGACTTTCGCTTTTTTACGATAAAAAATCCCAACAGCAGGGGTTGAAGAAGTGGTCATTTACGCAGATAGCAATTTCAAAGATTCCGCTATATATCCATAGCTATCAGACTGACATCGCCTCTACACAAATTTAGGAGAATCACATTCATTTTTCAATAGTATTAGAGACATCGATATGCACGTAATTACTTATCTGTACGAATTGCGCAGATTTGAATGGCAAGCGTAGAACAAAGGGTATAAAGTATGCTAGAAAACAGTGGACAAAGGACGAAACTCCAAAATGCCATATTCCGTCCTTGGTTTGACCAATGTAGTTGATGAAAGGCAGGATGGCCGTGTCAGTGTTGATTATGTCTTCTTCCCCTTATCAGGGGAGACATTTTTTTTTTGCACAGTTCCAGTCGGCGTCGGCGTCCGCGTCCGGACTTGCCTGCAATATATCTCAAAAAAATAATAATGAATACTACTACTACTACTACTACTACTACTACTACTACTACTAATAATAATAATAATAATAATAATAAACATTGGATAAAATCTATGCAAAAATTTCAGCGGTCCTTTCTTACAGCACCTACATGAGCTTACAGGACATTTAGGATCAAATTCCCTTTGCTGGTCCAGACTAGCTTGTCTCCAAGATATCCCAATGACCATTATGTAAAAAGCTTTTCACTCGCCTTTTTGTGGCATTGTCATGAACTGGACAGATTTGGGTCTTATCTTTTAAGTCATTTTTGGGTGTTTTGGATACCTCAAAAATCTGCTGCACAAGAGTCGGTCACACGGACTATTCACGCCTATCATTCAATACTCTAATTCCAATGGAAACACTCATACCTTATTCTAAAATGTCTTTTTTTATGACGATTTGAGAAATGTCATATTTCATCTAGCCAATTTGCAATAGCCTAATTTTACAGAACTCACTGATTTGGAGCAACTTATCTTTCAATCAGAGGATTTGTTAAAAACTGCATCATTTCGTCTCAATAGGATGTACAATAGGAGGTCACAAATGTTAACTAGCAACTGATTGTTATTGCATACTAGTCATGTTTACCTACTCGACATAAACTCGGCTGGTTCGATTAATTTTAGATGGGTATTAGAAAGTTGTGTGTCAAAGAAGTGACTCCTTATATACAAGACTCACTATAAGAGTTGTATGATTGATTAGATAATTGTACATTGTATATGATGAATGTCTATCTGATATAGTATATTTATGATTGTATTTGGTCCATTATAAGCCTGTGTGGCTGGCCCGATTTTTAACACTTGTCTTCATCCAAGGCAAGGCTAAGAACGTTGATATAAAAACCATGTGTTGCCATGCTTTTAGATGCAGAAAAAACTAAGGCAAAGTCACTTGTTATTTTGAACATTTATCTTTGTAAGTGAGGATAAGGGATTGTTCACATTATTCATATTATGGCATGAACCAGATTTTTCAGAAATCTAAATTTCCGTAAAGATCCATATATTTTCAATCATAATTAACTACAATCATCGAAGTATGGATTACAAATATAAACGGAGACACTTATCTGACTAAATTAGACATACTATATGGATAGTTGTTTTATCAAACATCAATCAACAGCTATCATTGCAAGGCTACTCTTTCTTGAAGATGTGCTGGCCCTTAAAAGGGCCTTTGGATTTTTAGAGATGCTTAAATGTGTTATCTATTCTGCTACCCCAAGGACCTGGAAGTGGTTGGCCAGATCATGCTCTGTAGCCAGCTGTGTCTGTAATGTTGTGATCTCATCAGCTTTTTGACTGCCGTATTGGTAATACATGCTCCTCACACCTTCCATCACAGACATCTTCAGGCCGAGGCTGTACTGGAATGATGCTTGCTGCTCTTGAGCTGCTCTCTCATAGCGCATCTTCAAGTCGTCCAGTCGCTCATTCAGGAGAATCACCTGTGCACAGGCATTGTAGAACTTGGCCTCTTTAACCTGTAGCTGCTGGGCAAGGGTCTGGTTCAATGATGCTTTCATTTTCACTCTTTTTCTTGTATAGTCCTATTGGATGTGTTCCTTTGAAACACTAGAACAATCTGTGGTAGAGGATTTCAGATACTTTCATTTATACATATCCTTATAACAATCAATTGAATAGCTGACACTGGCACTATCATAGTGGTGGAAGTGTCAATGTCAGCTTCCCACTGTCATCCACTTTCACCTGTCCACTGTCACCTGTCAAGCAGTGTCAGTGATGATATCCAAATATCAATTGTCTCTGTCCACTGTTAATCCAAACATGGAATAAAATGTGTGTTTTGTTTCATTTAAAAACATTTACATAAACATCTTAAAATCTGCATTCATTATTCTTAGGTTATCTAAAAAAGTTTAGACTTAATTATTACTCGGTTCAAGAAAAAGTTAAATAGTTACTGACTTTGTTCAGGGATGTTCCATCTTAATGCAATGCTTATTTACTGTGTTTTAGAACGATCACATGCCCATAACCCATGAGTTTTCAGCAGTGTGTGCCAACTGAAAGGTCCACTCTTATCACAACTCAACCAACACCATTGATTAGAAAATATAGTGTACATTGTATATGGTGAATGGCTGTCTGATGATATTTATGAGTATATTTATGATTGCATTTGGTCCAGCATACGCCTTTGTGGCTGGCAAGATTTTAAACACATATGCATTGCATATAATGAATATCATATCTGGATTGGACAATAAACTTTATCAACAACAACAACAACAACAACAACGATCGCACACGAAGCATAAGGCACTACATGGCTGTATTGCAATCATGCTCATTATTATGCATACAACTGGGGCCAGTTGCACCAACGTGACTCAGGCTCAAACTCAGACTCAAGTCTCAATTTGATTGTCTACAACAATAGCATCTATTGCTGTGGACAATCAAGTTGAGCCTTGAGCCTAAGTTTGAGCCTGAGTCACATTGGTGCAACTGGTCCCTGGTGTAATCTTTGTCAGGAAGGAAGTGAGGAAGCCCACTGGTAGACGAGGAGCACCATGCCTGTGAGTATTGCAATTACCACTAATTGATACCAGTGACGTGTGTCACCCTTGCCACCCTTGTCCCAGGCAGGTGTCAATTGTTATTCCCCCTAAAGTGGGAATAGGTTTGGGTCGCATTCCATTGCTTTAGTGTATCTTCCTTTTCAAGGTTTGAAGAAATATATGTTTCTTGAAAAGAATTATACCAAGATTAATGAATTTAGTGTTAGTTACTCTATTTACCTATTTATCCATAAGCCGTAATGCGTCTAGTTGCCAGAAAGAGTAAGCGCATAGTCATTAGGATACCCAAAACCCTCAAAAATCACCTTCCAGGACATCCAATCCTTTTTTTCTTGGGGGGGGGGGATATTTCTCAGAAATGTCGTTTTCAAGCACATGATTGATTTTATCCACCTCATTATAATTCCCTTAACATTGTATTAGGACGTTATACCATATTTCAATAAGTAAATACATGTTTGTGGTAGTAATCTGAGTAAATTATGATCTCCCTTGAAATATAGGATGTCCCAAAATTTTACAATTGCCAACTTTGGGCACCCAGTCGCTAAATACTGACTGAGACCATGCGTGAGCACCAAGATAATCTTTCCATATAAGGTTGTCTCTGCAGCTGCTGTCAAATGCAATTTGGGAGCAATGAGATATTAAACCATACTAGTCATGTTACCTATTCGACATAAACTCGGCTGGCTCAATTTTAGATGGGTATTAGAAAATTGTGTGTAAAAAAAGTGACTCCTTATATACAAGACTCACCATAAGATTTTTATGATTGATTAGATACTATATTGTACATCGTAAATGATGAATGTCTATCTGATATAGTATATTTATGATTGTATTTGGTCCATAATTAGCCTGTGTGGCTGGCCCGTTTTTTAACACTTGTGTATTGTATGTAATGAATGTATTTATCTGGATTGGACAATAAACTATTTATCAACAACAAATGATCATTGCAGGTCTCCTGGTAAACAGGAAACTTCCTTTTGATAGAGGACATATGTATGTGATAAACATCACGGCTTGGTGCCTCATGAGTCCTCTCCTCTAGTAGGCAGCTTTTTTAAAAAAGTCCTTTTTTGTCAATTGTAGTTCTAGTTGAGAGTTCTAATTCGACAGATGAAGTAGCAAACCTTTTCAGGTTTTATATATCAAAATATCATAAATACCCCTTTTCTAAGTTGCAAAGGTCCCGAACCTACTTAAAAGGATATAGGTAAAGGCTGGTGAATTTTGGTTAATTAGCCTTTAATATAGGTCAGTTATACCAATTCAAATCTTAGATGAACAACTCTTTTTTCTTAATCCTATGCTAGACGATAGACGATAATATAAGTCCTCTCATAGTTTTCAGATGATTCTTTAATAGAACATGTTCCACTAAACCATTCAATCAGCACGATGGCCAACATATGTATAATTGATTTGAAACTGAACAAAATGCGTTTAAGTTTAGACTTAAAATCTGGAAAACTGATAAACCAGGTGCTATATAGGGGCCTTGTACGGACAGAGATATACATAACAGGGACTTGTATACACGTCTCTGACATAACCTAGGTTATGTACATCTCAGGTCACCGTACTCTGGTATGGATAATTTCAAAGTTCGCAGTGAAACATATGGCATTATCATAGTGCTAGGTAGTGATTTAACTAACGTAGTATATACTATGAGGTAGGGATTTCTTAAAGCTGGGAGTCCATCTCTCTGCTTAAAGGCAGCGATTTTGGAAAAGGTAGTGATTTTATAAAGTAGTTAATACTATAAGGTAGATTGTCTAAAGGTAGTGATTTTGAAAAGGGTATTGATTTCATTAAAGTAGTGAATACTATGAGGTAGGGATTGCTTAAAGGTAGCGATTTTGGAAAAGGTAGTGATTTTTATATAGAAGTTAATACCATAAGGTAGATTGTCTAAAGGTATAGTTATTTTGAAAAAGGTATTTATTTCATTAAAGTAGTGAATATTATAAGATAAGGGTTGCCTAAGGTAGCAATTTTGGAAAAGGTAATGATTTTTTAGGTAGTTAATACTATATAAGGTCGATTGCCTAAAGGTAGCAATTTTGAAAAAAGATGCGCATATGGTGGAATATCTCCATGACTGTCGTGATTTTGCCTCGGGGATTTTGCTTCGCTTCAAAACACAATTTACCTTTTAATCACAATTTAGCCCCATCAGCCATCCAATATAAATTCATTTGGTAATTTAGATGAATCCTATATGTTTAGAAGTACAAGCTCATGTTTACAAGTAAACATGATATATTAGAAAAACATGAGTACTTCAATGATTTCAATGATGTTTTAGTTTCTTGGAACCTTCCCTCTCTCTTCTGCAATCGTCTCTATTTTTATGAACTTATTTTTCTCATTTTATATGCATTCTCTTTTTTATATGCTGTATCATTTTTGCTTATTATTTATAGCATTTTAAAATGATTTTAATGTGTGATGCATGAATTTCCTCTCTTCATTTAAAAAATTCAGTGACTTTCAAGTTTTTTGTTGGATCATTTTATTCTTACTGTTATACTCTCATGTATTATCTATTTATGAACATTTGGGGAAAAAAGTGGCTGTATGAGAGTGGTGTTTGATTAAAGGGGTACACAACAGATCAGAAATATTTCACCCGTGAATTAGCTTTTTTATGAAACCCATTGCAAAGATCAGTAGTGAGTAATGAGTGGTTCAGTATATTCATTTGCTAAGAACGAAATAAAATGAAATTTCTTGAAAGGAAGTGAGATTGGTTGCGTATCTCACCCACTAAAAGTAATAAGGGAGAATAGAGAACTCAGAAACCCAACCATTTTCTACACAATCCATTCCCACGAGCAAGTTGCCCCAAAAGGATTACGGTAAGTCTTTCCATAGCCCACCTAGTCAATTTCATGAGAACACAAGGGGATGGGGATAACCTGAGTAGTTCCAGTTTCCACCGCTAGGGGAAGACTGAAATCGAAGTTGGAGCTCAACGCACTGCCACTGGGGTTCCGGAGGTTGCTGACTTCCTCAATCACGAAGCCTCAACCTATCTCGGGCTCAAAAATAGGGTCGGTCGGGACATGGGAAACAGATAATCAACTAGACGTGTCCTTATGTACATCTCAGGTCACCGTATTCTGGAATGGATAATTTCAAAGTTCATACTGAAATCTCAAACATATGGCATTATCATGGTGCTAGGTAGTGATTTAATTAAAGTAGTGAATACTATGAGGTAGGGATTGCTTAAAGGTAGCGATTTTGGAAAAGGTAGTGATTTTATAAAGTAGTTAATACTATAAGGTAGATTGTCTAAAGGTAGTGATTTTGAAAAGGGTATTGATTTCATTAAAGTAGCGAATACTATGAGGTAGGGATTGCTTAAAGGTAGCGATTTTGGAAAAAGTAGTGATTTTTATATAGAAGTTAATACCATAAGGTAGATTGTCTAAAGGTATAGTTATTTTGAAAAAGGTATTTATTTCATTAAAGTAGTGAATATTATAAGATAAGGGTTGCGTAAGGTAGCAATTTTGGAAAAGGTAATTAATGATTTTTAGGTAGTTAATACTATATAAGGTAGATTGCCTAAAGGTAGCAATTTTGAAAAAAGATGCGCATATGGTGGAATATCTCCATGACTGTCGTGATTTTGCCCCGGGGATTTTGCTTCGCTTCAAAACACAATTTACCTTTTATTCACAATTTAGCCCCATCAGCCATCCAATATAAATTCATTTGGTAATTTAGATGAATCCTATATGTTTAGAAGTACAAGCTCATGTTTACATTTAAACATGATATATTAGAAAAAACATGAGTACTTCAATGATTTCAATGATGTTTTAGTTTCTTGGAACCGTCCCTCTCTCTTCTGCAATTTTTATGAACTTATTTTTCTCATTTCATATGCATTCTCTTTTTTGGATGCTGTATTATTTTTGCTTATTATTCATAGCATTTTAAAATGATTTTAATGTGTGATGCATGAATTTTCTCTCTTCATTTAAAAAATTCAGTGACTTTCAAGTTTTTTTGTTGGATCATTTCATTCTTACTGTTATACTCTCATGTATTATCTATTTATAAACATTTGGGGGAAAAGTGGCTGTATGAAAGTGGTGTTTGATTAAAGGGGTACACAACAGATCAGAAATATTTCACCCGTGAATTAGCTTTTTTATGAAACCCATTGCAAAGTTCAGTAGTGAGTAATGAGTGGTTCAGTATATTCATTTGCTAAGAACGAAATAAAATGAAATTTCTTGAAAGGAAGTGAGATTGGTTGCGTATCTCACCCACTAAAAGTAATAAGGGAGAATAGAGAACTCAGAAACCCAACCATTTTCTACACAATCCATTCCCACGAGCAAGTTGCCCCAAAAGTATTACGGTTAGTCTTTCCATAGCCCACCAAGTCAATTTGAATTTCATGAGAACACAAGGGCATGGGGATAACCTGAGTAGTTCCAGTTTCCACCGCTAGGGGAAGACTGAAATCGAAGCTGGAGCTCAACGCACTGGGGGTCCGGAGGTTGCTGACTTCCTCAATCACGAAGCCTCAATCTATCTCGGGCTCGGAGTTTAGGACAATCACTGTAAGTTGTTGGGATTTAACACCAATGAAGGTACTGACTGAGAGCTAAAGGAGCCCACCAAATTAGAAATAGACAATTTTGCAAAGGGATAAAATCTGAAGATCACCACTGAGCGATAATAGGCATGTGGTGCTTTTTTATAGTGTTCTAAGTACACGTACAGCATCATTTTAAACTCGTTCTAGGTTGAGCACTAATGAGAACAGACTAACTTCGGTGAAAATAGTTCAGCTTTTACTATTTGATGTTTGAAAAGTAATCACGTCCATATACAGCACATTCTATCTATTTACCAAGATTGCCAATAAGCTCCCTTGGGAGGTGTAACTGTAAAAAGTTAGATAAATAAATTAAAAGTAAGTGGATATGACACTGGTCAGTGGGTCAATCTAACCAGGCTAGCCTCAACCAATAGCCAAAAGTCGTGCTCTGCACATGCTCAGTTGATGCTGGCGCACAGGTTTCTGTAATGTAACATTACAGGATATGGCCACAGTACCAACCGTCCTGGCCACCACGGTACCGTGGTGGCCTGGACGGTTGGGAGCAATGCTTCCTGTCATTCGCACTCCCTAGAGAACGCTACCCACCTGGCCGGCACTGGCGTGCAGGTCCTTATCTATATGGGTCAAATGCAGCCAGCTAGTAGCAGTATTCGATGGAGTGTTGACGCTAGATGTGACAGCCATACAGATTTCCACTTGCAGCAGAAAATTGAGTATAAAAGCGGTTTTCATGGAAATGACTACAAGAAAGTGGTATATTTAGTTTAGGAAGTATACGATACTCTGGCGTGCAGCTTAATATAGGAGTTTTAGCATGCTCTTGAGGGTTGAAAGTTGTAACAAGTGACTTTAAAAAGTTCTGTGTGACCATATCCTGTCATGAAACGATACAAGAACCCTGATTGGTCCTTGTTCCCTCGTGACCTCATGCTGATTGCCAGATCAGAAGCCCCTGTCGTGTCCAGCCCCTCACTTTAGCGCAAATAGTAATTGGTCTGTCGCTACGTATTCATTCTTTTCTTCATCTAAGGTAAAATCTAAACAGTTTTGGTACCAAAAACTTAGTACATATAATCTATAGTTTATTTTAAACTATAGTTTATTTCAATCTCAACCCTGTCGGAGAGCCCCAGTAAATTTGGGTTGACAAGTACCTATAGTCTGTCTGACTCAAGTTTGGCAATCATTTTTTCCATTTTTTTGTGACAAAACGTTCGAGTTTGCTATCCAAACTTGGCAAACATCTTAGGAGCAGTACTACGTGTTTGTATTAACATACTTTTTGTCTCAACTCTGCAAAATGCCAACAATTGCCAACAATACAAGCACACAAGATTTGTATAACTATTGTTGGCAATGGGCAAATTTTACAATGGGATCTATTAATGAGCAAAATCAACATTTTACGGAGTTAAGACAAAAAGTATGTTTATACATACACGTAGTAGTGCTCTGAAAATGGTTTGCCAAGTTTGGATGGCAAAATCGAACGTTTTGTCACAGAAAAACTGAAAAAGCGGTTGCCAAACTTGAGTCAGACAGACTATAGGAAGAAGAAGAAGAACCCAAGAGTAGTAAAAGAGAGAGGTCTGCCACTAGGGCTAATTCAAGCTTCAAGCAGTCAGCGGTGCATTTTTTCTAGATGTTCTATTTTTAATTAAGTCAGTCGGTCTTGTTTATCATCAGAGATAGAAGACTCGAGTAACAGGAGACATCTTGTTCTGCAGTGTCAGAGTGTGGTCATTGAGATCTTTCAGCTTTCTTACATCTTATGTACATGGACGTAGAGGATTTTTGCAAAAATAGAATTACATATTTCTAACCTTGCCACATTATCTAAAGTTCTTATTTCTCTTTCAGATTCTTAAGAGATTTACAGCACAGCAAATGGCACAGCATAGTTGAAGATGACATACAAAGACGTTCATGAGGATGTCATGTCATCATTTATTGGAATTACTGATTAACATATCAATGGATTTTAATGTCAGCTGGTATGACATTGACATAAAGTGCTTAAGAACATTGTAGATTGGAACCTATATGTTCATTTATTGCACTTTGTCATTGTAGTAGACTATTGTTGTTGATTATTGGGATTAAACAACAGATGACAAGGTGACTGTCAAGTTTGATTTGAGGAATATTCCACTCAGGTGTATTAAATGATAACAGGACAATATAACACCGACAAATTGGTAGTTAGCTAAAAGATATCTGTCATGGACAGAAGACCAGCAAGTTGCATTACTAGGTGATCACATGATGCATGTGACTGAAAGGTGACAAATAAAGATGAATGTGTTAATCATAGGGGAAGAATAGAGAAATTCTAACCTGTATATTTCTACGTATACTTGAACAATGGAGCATCCCTTTGTGGTGAGTTTTGAGGAGGACTCGGCTGCGGAGAAGGATCTGGTGAGCTCTGATGGTAAAGATCGGCCGTACAAGTGTGACTTCTGTGATAAAGCTTTCACGAGGATCCTCTTCCTCAAGGAGCACGAGCGGAGACACACTGGGGAAAGACCCTATGAATGCAGCCAGTGCAGCAAGACGTTCTCCCGGAAGCGCATGCTAAATCAACACATGAGGACCCACACCGGTGAAATGCCTTATCGCTGTGAGCAGTGCGATCGCGGCTTCCACAGCCGCTCACACTGGTTCTATCACAAGAGGACCCACATGGAAAAGACCTTTCAATGCGATCTATGCGATAAGAGCTTCCACACCGCTGTCTTAGTGGAACGGCACAAGAAAACGCACGTCCGAAGAAAAACGCCTGCCGGCTCGAAGCTCTTTCAGTGTGGGAAGTGTCACAAGGCGTTTTTCACGGCAGCAGTCCTGCGGGATCATTTGATGGTACATTATGAGGACGAGGAGGACCTGAGTTGCAAGTATTGTAAGCTGGAGTTCTTCTCAAAGTCGGACCTGGCCCTCCATTATCAGACCCATGAAGGTGAGACACCTTTACAGGTGCTAATGGGTGAGCAGTGCGGTGAGGTGGTCCCACACAGTGTCACTCCTCTGGAGGGACGTGACCAAGGGCTCGAAGGTGAAACACATCAGACTCTTAATAAGGAAACCAATGGTATTAAAACTGAACCAGATATTACTCCAGTAAGGACTACTCCCTCAAGCAACATAAAAGCAGCTATCAGGGATATTGCTTTGTCAAGGATAAATGAACCTCTGGAAGGTACTAGTTCAGTGGACCCAGAATATAGATGTGATATTTGTAGTCAAAACTTTCCCAGTGAAACTCATCTTGCAGGTCATAAATGCATGGGTGAATCGCAACAACCAGTTGCCAACTCATCACATCAGTGTAAAGCGTGCAAGGCTAAATTTGCCACAGCGAAAGAGCATCAGGATCATCAGTGCATCGTGTCGTTTAACTGTGATAAGTGTGATAAGGTTTTTCTCCTTGGTGGGGACCTTGTGGATCACATGAAAAAGAAGCACATAGGAGAGAGACCGTATCAATGTGATCTTTGCGACAATGCCTTCAAATCGCGCATTCATCTCAAAGACCATCGGCGCATTCACACAGGGGAGAAACCATTCCAGTGTGACCTCTGTCCTAAGGTCTTCTCCCGCAAATACAGCCTCGTTGTACACACAAAGACACACGCGAATACAAGTGAAAGGCCCTATGCATGTCAGTATTGTGACAAGAGATTCATCATCGCTAAGGATCTGCGTGGACACGAGAGCGTCCATACGGGAGAGAGGAAGTATCAGTGCCCTTACTGCACTAAGAACTACAACAGGAAGTGGGATCTCACGAACCACCTGAAAACTCATGTGAAGGAAAGGGTGCGACCGTTTAAATGTAGTCTCTGTCCCAAGTCCTTCGAGCTTCAGGGTCACTTGGTGGATCACCAACGCGTTCACACGGGCGAGAAAAAGCACCAGTGTGATATATGCGGGAAATCGTTCAGTACTAACCATGCCATGGTCAGTCACCGGGTTAGACACACAGGGGAAAACCACTTTCAGTGCGACAAGTGTGAGAAGGGGTTCATGAGACTTCGCGATTTACAGTTACACAAGAAAGTTCATGGAAAGCCGGAACCATCAAAGAAAGAGGTGAAGAAAGAGCATATTTGTGGGCATTGCGATAAGGTTCTTCCCTCATCTCAGGAACTCGCCAATCACGCGGAAATCCACTCTGCTGCTCCTCACCCCTATCAGTGTATTTTCTGCGACCAGTGTTTTTCCACGAGGTCTGAGATGGTCTATCACCGCTGGAAGCATACTGGTGAAAACCCCTTCTGCGCAGGGTGCTCAACGAAACTTGACGGTAAACCCCAGACAGATGAAAAGACTCATAATTGCACTCATTGCAGCAAGGCGTTCGAAACCCCCTTGGGCTTGAAGCGCCACATGCGTCAACATGCAAAGTCCAATCCATTCTTCTGTAGCGAATGTAACTCAGCATTTCCTACTCTTCTACAGCTCAACAAACACTCAGAGATACACTCAAGTGACGGTAAATATGACTGTCCACATTGTAATCTCACTTTCCCCTCTTTGCCAAGTCTCGTGGAGCATGTGAGAGTCTACGTCGGTGAGCCTCCGTACAAGTGTATTCAGTGTAGCGAAACGTACATGGAGCCAGCGCAACTTATCTACCATTTGCATACCCACATACAGGCAAAGGAATTCGCCTGTGACATCTGCAGTAAGATGTTCACCAGCACCTCTGATTTATTCCAGCATAAGAAGGAGCACATAGAAAGCACTACTGGTGGAATGTACAAGAAAAACCCTATGGAGATGCTGCGATCGGCGAATCTGATCTATCACTCAGCGCCTGGCTCCCAGCCCACCTCATCTGATAACAGCCAAGCATCACCTCTTTCTCCCGTTCCTGAAACCAAGCACCCAACAGGAGGAGGTGCAAGTGTAAATCATAGTGATATCAGTGGTAACATTTCCCCAATTCAAAATCACCATTCTGCACCTAATTTAAACTATTCTACTTCAAATTCTAATGGAACTGATGTAGTGGATGCGGGTAACTCTAGGATAAAGGTTGAAGATGTTGAATCTGGTTCGGTTTCTGACTGTGGTCCAGGTGTTGAAAGTTGTCCTGTTAACTCCCAAAAGGTGGCACTGCATGCTGAGGAGGAAGAGATGGACGTCACCAATGGCGTAGGAGAGCAGGGTGGTGACTGTGCATCATTAGCACTATCATCACTTCCAAATTTGGTAAAATCTGAGCCTATAGAAAATGAAAGTCAAGCTGACATGGAAACTGACTGTGATGGTGAAAATTCACTTGGTCAAGGGAAAGAAAATCAGAAAAAATTTTCTGATCCAAAATCAGTGCTTCAAAATAATTGTTCTAAGCAGTCTTTCAGACCGCACGTCTGGGTGGACTTGAATGGAGAAAAAGTTCTTATCAAAGCTGAGCTGGAAGATAATGAAAATGGATGTTGAAGCTCAAATCATACTCGCCTAAAATAGAATTTATGGAACGATAAAGGTATTGGCTCCTTAAGGCTTAGAACAAGCACTGACATAAATACTTGCCATGGCAAGTAAAATTGACTGCCAGAGAAGAAAAAATCATCTCTAAGTTGCCAAGTATGCCAAGATTTGAAAATCTCTACCTCCTGTAAGCTAAAGGGTTTGATATATAACTTGGTGAAATAAAATTTAATGACACAGGCATTTAAAGGTTAACATATATGCAAGACAATGTACCTTAACATAAAGTTTAGTTTAAGGGATGCTTTACCAAGTTTTAGTGTTTTTGCTGCAAGTTCCAATTTCTATTGGGCTGGTGAAAACTAGTATAAACTGGCACAGCATGACAAGTATGTTTTATTTGGTTCCTGTCATCCTGTTCTTTAACCTGTTAATGCTTAAGAGTTACTCTTTAAATTGTCTATATGATCTACATACTTATAAGCTTGACAATGGTTTGGACATTAAGAATGATTTACAAAATATTTGAAGGATAGCAGTTGTCGCTGGAAAGATTTCTTTAAAATACTCAGGCTGCTTTAGGCCGCTGTGAGCATTAATGGGTTAAGGCATATGATTTTTCACCCCAAAAGTGCAAACAAATTATTATTTAGCTCTCCGGTTTCCGGTGTTTACGACTAACCCATTCATGCTCACAGTGATGAAATCTTGCAGGCAAAAGTAGGTAAGAAAATATTTTTGATAGAGAAATGTAAATCACGACATTAGCTACAACTCCCCTTCAAATATTTTGTAAAATCATTCTCACTTTCAAAGTCATTGTCAAAAGTATCATAGATTCAGACAACAGTTTTTGGAAGGAACTCTTTAGCATTAATTGTTTAAGTGCTTTTATGTTTCTCTTCTTAATACTGGTAGCTTGAATATTTAAAAGGGCCTGGTAGGGCTAGAAGCATCTGAAATCTACTAGCCCTACTTATACAGTTTTAGTACTTAACTCTTAAGATTTTTTAATATTTTCAATGTGAATAACCATGAGGGTGTATGGATTGCCTTTGACAAGCAAGACTGGTTAAACTGCGCCGTGCGGTTACTTTCACATGTTCTTACTATGTTTATTTGTTCATGTACATCCATAAAAACTGATTTTACCTATAGGTTCATAAATATTTTTAAAAAAAATTGCTGAGGTCAATTTAAGTTGAGACTTGTACTTGTCCTATGTATCAATGTACTTGTCCTATGTATCAAGATTCAGGGGGTTTGACTTAAATTAAAGTTGCCCTGTTCACCCAATCATGCCCATAGCAGACAAAGTAACCCTGTGTGTTTTGGTGGTATCATTCCTATAGGAAAGCGATGGAATAGAATCTAACGACACACATTAGAGAAATATGTTAAAAGGAAAGCTGGTTAGAATTGTAGAATTTTCTTGATGCGTTTTGCTCCTGTTATGAATAAGGTCTTGGCCAGGATTCAGAAACTTTGGAGCCCATAATTGGCAAATTTGTAAATCTTTGGGGTGTCCAATTTTTCTAAAAAGCTCACAATATACTCTGATTTCAACCACAAACATGTGTTTACTTATTGTAATAAGGCATAGTATCCTTATAAAGTGTCATGGGGATTACATTGAGGTGAATAAAGTCAATTATATGCTTGAAATTGACATTTTAAGAAATTACTGAATTTTCTGGGTGTCCTGAAGGGTGACTTTCCAGGGTGTCCAAATGATGCCAAGACTATGGTTATGAATACAAGAAAATAATTTAGAAAGTTGTGAGCTTGAAACTAACATTAATTTGCTAATGATGATGTGACAAATATGCTTGAAACTAACATTAGTTATGTGATGCACAAAAAGATAATAGAAAGAAGTTTAGAAGAAATATTTTCATGCTTGTTTAGCTTTGATTTTAGAAATATTTTGTTTGTGATTTTACCCTGAGCCTAGGCACAACAGAAGTAGTGTGTCAGGTTTCTGGCTTTTATCTTATCACTGATGTCTTTGAAAAATATGAGAACCTAAAACATTAGTTGTGTGTCAGGATACTGGTCTTTATCTTATCACTGATGTCATTGAAAAATATGAGACATTTGATGATATTATTATGTATGTTTTAAAGGTTTGATTTAAAAAACTGCATTGAATGTGCCTTTTCTGTGGAATATGCATTAATATTATGCAATCTGAATATTGGTTTGTAGTTTATTTAAAAAGACAATATATATATATATATATATATATATATATATATATATATATATATATATATATATATATATATATATATATGTATATATATATATATATATAAATATATATATATATATATTTATATATATATATATATATATGTATATATATATATATATATATATATATATATATATATATATATATATAAATATATATATATATATATATATATATATATATATATATATATATATATATATATATATATATATATATGTGTGTGTGTGTGTGTGTGTGTGTGTATGTTATCTATAGACTATAATGGTTTTGAAAGGGATTTTAGCCTTATGTTCTATTATTTACCCTTTTGCACCCACATTGCCTTTTGAAATATTTGTGATGATTTTTAATCAACGTCTAATCAACAACTGCAACTTGAATATTTTTCCAAATTATTCTTAATTCTTATTTCCAAAATTATTGTATAGGACAACAATTCACATGTAATTCCGGGCCTTACTGACTGATTAGTAATGCATAGATATGTGACACATTGATTAAATAATCAGTATACTTGATAAGGTTATTTCAGAAAGTAGCTATCAGCAGTAAGAATGGCTGTCAATGCCATATCATGTATGAAAATTTGAATATCTTGAATATTAAAACTTTCTATGATAGGACTCATTCGATAAAGACTTGACGCCATTGTTTATACCGTGCCGCGGAGCGGCTGGAAAAGTAAAACGTTTGCAAATGTAACAATCTGAACATAATCGATTCAGCGAATCGAATTCAAAATGAATGAAAACCAGCAATGTGCTTATGAGGAATGGTTGTAGTTCGCGTGTGGGGTGATTTTTTGACCTATTGATCACAGCTCTAACACATACATATTCATATGTGTGAATTCAAGGATAAATGGAATGGACACACACAGTTGTAGTGGGGAGTTTATGTGTTGTCCAAGCTGTGTTTTCCTGAAAAATAGTTTATTTACCTAATTTGCATATGAATTGATATGTTGTGCCTTCTTCGATATTGATAATCGATAAGGTTTTTTTGTCGATTCAGGGAAAATTTGCCGGAGAAATCGGAGAGGCCGTAAAATTAACGACATCTAAAGGCATATATATATATTTACTATTGTCTTTTTATTTGCAAAGGCATAAAGTAGGGAGTTCGAAAAAGTTTGTTCAGTTGTTTGGACGCTCGTAATCTCTTAATTGGTTTCTAACGACATTCAAGTGATCTGTATATACGGGTGGGGCCATCTTAGTTAGCATATACTGGATGATTATGGATCCACATGTTGACACGATAAGGGGGGTCGAACTCATTTTAGGGATGTATCTAAATTTGGGGGGTAATCAATAGAAATGGCCAAATAGTAAATAACAAGATTTTTTAAGGTATGTTAGGCGCAATCCCAAATCATGAAAATGAATATCAATCTATTTTTACACCTAGCATTTATCATGACTCGGCGACCTCATTGATGGCGTGTCGGGCTCTAGTCTAAGAGGTCGCAGGATTAAATCCAATGGAAAATACTTTTATTTTTGTTTTTGGCAAGATAGTTTATTTCTAGCTTCCCAATGCTTCGGATGGCACTTTAAATGTAGGTGCAGTCGGCAAGTTGAGAATTTCTTCAAGAAAATATATAGTTTAATGGGTGTTGTAATGCCTAGCCTTCACATAAAATATGAGATCTGTTAAGTGGTCAGCTTGTTGCTTTCAACAGAAAAAATGACTTAAGCGATAAAGTTGAGAATTTCTTCAAGAAAATATATAGTTTAATGGATGTTGATATTAATTTGAATATGTAAATGAAGAATATGTTCTCAATGATGTTGCTATTGTCACTTGCATGCACACTTGCTGCACATACCTTTTACTCAATGCAACTTCCACCCATTCACCTTCTATCTGCCCTTTCATATGACACCACCTGTTGATCCGTGCCCTATTTTTGCACCTTCCAACTGTACTATGGGCTTGGATATGTGCGCCCGCCACCCACTTTTTGTGCGTATGGATCCTTATTACACTGTCATTTTCTACTCATCCTGCGGCCTTAATAAGCGCCCTGCCGCAACACTTGCCTTCCCCCTCTCTGTAATTGTAGTCCTCCCAATACCTCTTTCAACGGGGCCCTATATGGGTTACGGCATTGCCCTATATATTCACTACTGCATATTTCACCTGTAATTAAATGAAGACCACCAGTCTTGAAGATAGCTTTTCACAAATTATTTTTGGAATAAAGAATCGTTTTACAAAAGATTCGTAGGAGAGTTGTTTGAAAAGTTCTGATTAACATTTCTCCTTCAAATATTTTCTAACTAATTTGTCAGGCTGGTTTGGCCGCTGTGAGCATAGATGGGTTAATACATAGTGAAAAAAACAGTGCACAGGAGGTAGTTTTAAGTGGACAATTGAATGTAGCATATTATTAAGTATTTGTACCAGCGATTAGATCCATTTATTTGTATTGCTGATGCTGTGACAACTTATATCAATATATCACTCTTTTCTGTCTATGGGTAATGGAAATTTAGTTAATCCAAACAACTTTTGAATTACAAATTTTCTAATAATATTCGTGACATTCTTTCTTTGGATTTTACATATGGAAATGGTTGGAGCATTAGCATATTAATCTTGTGTGTATGTATGTAAATTACCTCAGATGATGTGAATATATATTTTGTATAGAAAAATAATTTGTAATAAAATATTGAAAATGATTTACATGCACTTTTATCTTTGTTATTCCATCTCACACTCCAAGAAGTCTCTTGGTTCTTATAAAATCTTAAAATTAATTGTAACATTTCAATGCATTTTTTATTACTCTATATCCTTCTGATGACATCCATTTGATTCTGAAGGATAATCCACTACATATTCTTTCAACTTGAATTAAACAAGATTTATATTTGTGGATTCAGCTGTTTTCCAGGATTTCCCTGATATTTGCCTGTGGTGCTAGGAGAGACTATCAAAAGATGAATAAGACACCATAGAATATTTACAGTTTCCTACTCGATCCCTATGAGGTAGTGCCTTGGGGAAGTAAAACACTAAAAATATTGTTCTTTTTTCAGATTTTCTTTTATTTTTCTTTATTGCACACTGACCTGTAACTGTGATTGGATTATACAATTGATTCCAAACTATTTAATTCCACAATAATTATGACTCCTTAAATATATCACCATAGTTTTAAAGTTGCTTTAGAGGGCAAATGCACCATCAAAATAATTTAGGTTCAAAATGAGCCTATGCATGTCACCTTTCAAATAAGACCTCCCCCAAACCTGTCCTCTTCAGCACTCCTCAGTTATGGCTTGCTGAAGTGAGCAAGTGACAGGCATGAGACTGCCATAGGGGGCATCTATCTTCCTAAGTTTCATGGCATCATCTGAACATCTGCTGTGCCAAGGAGTTAAGGAGATTGCAGTAATGGTGTGAGCTCATTTTGGACCTAAATCATTCTGATAATGCATTTGCCCTTTCAGTAACTATAACGAATGATACATTTCATTCAGCGCCCTCTAAATCCACAGGGAAATCTAATTCCGGAATAAATTCCCTTTATTTCAAAAATACCTGAAACAGTTGCAATGAATTAAGGAGCTACACACTTTAAACCCATGCGAACCCCTTTGTGTAATCACTTTAGATTAACAGATACCCAAAGCAGTCGCAATCCACTTATTTTGATGACCATTATTCGAGCAAATACAAAGAAGGAAAAACCCTTTATTGTGAATTATACAAATAATTCCCCACTCTTTTAAATACACAGGAGAGTAGACATATTGCTACTCTTTTATAAAATCCCTTTAGTTTCACAGCAGTTGCAGAATTACAGCAATTATGAACTAAGATTAGACCTACATTGCTGTTTCCGCACTTAGTTGACAGTTAAGGTTCAGTCTAGTACTGATACCAATTCAACCTCTCACACTTTGTACCTAAATGACCCGTTTACATGTAATCAAATTATTTCGATGACAAAGCAATGCTTTGAGGAATATTTTACATATGCATTCTGTTAGAGCAGTATGAAAGAATTCCCCAAGTATTTTTCAAATATATTAATTTATAATATTCATTCGCAAGTCATTCTTTCATTGTCTGACCATGTAGTATGTGCACTGCAAATGAGAAGGGGTTAGCATCTTCAATAGTGTCAGCACGACACTTAAGTCAGAATCTCAGGTAGGCAACATTTTCAATTTGGCATTTGATCCCCATTGATAATGGATACTGTGGCGCTGGAGTTTAATCTGACCCTGCTGCAGACTGGGAATTTGATATCAATTAACCAAGCATTGCAAAATTATACATTTATATATATATATATATATATATATATATATATATATATATATATATATATATATATATATATATATATATATATATATATATATATATATATATATATATATATATATATATTTATATAAATATATATATATATATATATATATATATATATATATTTATATATACATATATATATATATATATATATATATATATATATATATATATATATATATATATATATATACCGTATTTTCGCGTGTATAAGACACACTTTTTTACACAAATTTTCACACTCAATACGGGGAGCGTCTTATACACAAAGCTAGAAATCTAGGGTGTTTTACATCGAGTGCCCAGGCCACACAGAGGTCACAGATCGATGACCAGCCATTACCGCAACCTGTATCAGAATTGAGGCTCGGGTATGATTTCATTTCAATTGTGTTTCTAACATTTTTAGCACGTCTCTAACGGTTCAACTTCAGCAGTACTGGTAAAACCTTATCAGTCCTATGTGGCCGTAGACACCATAGTGAATTGTTTGCTATATCGGACCAGGGTCTTAGCCAGGATTTCAAAAATGCCTGTCCAAAAAAGCAATTTTAAAATTTCTGCCCATCCAGATTTAGCTACTAATCTACTTCAAATCCTTATACCAGCTACTATTAATAGCCTAGTGTGTCAAAAAGGGCAATTCACACTTCAATTATGTCCTAGGAGATGGTTTGTTAGGAAAATATTTGGTTATTACACCCAGAAAGTCAAAATTGAAAAATCATCATAGAAAATTTTGCCTGTCCAAACAGGAGGTTTTTAGGAAACTACCTGTCCAAAAGACAGGTAGGACGGGTCCTGGCTAAGTCCCTGTATCGGACCTGTCTATTTTAAGCAGAATAATTACAATACGCTGCATGAATGTCCAAGCCCCTATTGTCTATAGAGTAGCATAGTGACTTCAAATTACAATCAACGTAACGTTTGTCCGAATCCAATGCTAGTTAGTAAGATGACCCCCATTTCTTTCATTTGTATTTAGAAAAAAGCTAGAGACATGGGTCGAAAGGGGAGTGCGTACTATACACAAAGCTAAGGTCTATACATCTTTTTAAAGGCCTGAACAAGGGCTGCGTCTTATATACGGGTGCGTCTTATACGCACGAAAATACGGTATATGTAGTGGACAGATAGTAAACTTTGCTTTACATTATGATTATGCTTAAGAAAACATTCATGACACACATGTCAACAGAGAAAGCCATGTGTGCTTTTGATATCAATAAAAAAAAGAGTATAAAATATTTCTCACGTGTTAACAAGAAAATAATCTTAGAATAATAATAAACCATAAAGCCAGACTATTAAGGAAATTTCTCTTGAAGAAAAGCATTATCTGTAAACTAGTGAAGCATCTGTAGGAAGAACGTTTGTCGAAACTAGAATAAAAACTATTTTATGAATCCACGCCTTATTCTCTTCTAAGTTATTTATCGTCATTTCAGACGATAATTTGAGGAAGGACTAATAGACGCATAGCTATCAAAATGTCTGAAGACTCAGTGCATGATTGGTCCATGGGCTAACCTTCACTTTTGGGAAAGCCAAACCTCTAATTCAGGGAAACTAGGAACCCACAGAATCAATATTCGATTTTCTAAAAAATGGTACTAAAACATGGTTGCATTTCATTGCACAAAACATATAAATCAGGATAAAAACCTGAGCATTGCCATGCTTGATGAAAATTGCAAATATTCTATCTGATGGCCTACTCTTAGCACCTAACATTAACATTCTAGGGTCCCATTGCAACCTTAATTGGCTAAAGCCCCTAAACAGGCTCATGGTCAAACTCTGCGGGCAAATATTGAGCTTAAAACATATCCGCGGCCAGGCAGATGTATATAAAATGTATATTTTCTGTAAATCAATAAAATGATCGTATAATAAATAAAAATCTACCCAAAAAGATCAACTGGGTAGCGTAATTCATGTACATTTATAACCCTCTACAGGAAACACCACCTGGAAAAGGTAGTACAGTCAAACCTGCGCGAGCATCTACTTTTATTAAGAGACCACCTCTATTAAGAGACCACAATTTCATTTCCCACATTCTAATATTAAAGTTTAAATGACCCTCTATTAAGAGACCACCTGTCTTAAGAGACCATATTTTAGTTTGCAGACCTCTGGGAACAGCATGTAGAAGAGTTTTAACATCCAATAAAAGTGTAGGTTTTTTATTCGTTATTTTACCTTCACAGAGTGATCTTCCTACCCCAGCATTTGGCAAACAATACCCTTAAAGTGTAAGTTCACCTTCAAAATTAAAAAAGATATGTTGTAGAGCTCAATGTCACCTTTCTCAGGACACCTTGATTATAATTGTACTCCGCAAATTGACTGAGATATTCAAGTTTGTATCTTGCAAAATGCAGCAAATTCACTGCCTCAGCTGGTTCATGGAGGCACCATCTTGGAGCTTATCAGAGACAGGAAGTGACATCACACTGCTACATGCAGGCTGGAGCTCTAGAGCTCTGCAGAACTGAATACACTAGCACATGCTCTTATAAGTATATGATTTGCAAAGAGGAAAGTGGTGTATCAGACAACAAACAGAGGCACTGTGTCTCAGTGTGTACCTGTCTATTCTAGAGGTATACCAGGTTCTGTTTGGCAAAAGCAATGAGGGAAAGAGACCTGTAGTAAAAGGGTTATGGATGAGCTTTAGGGCTCAAGAAATTCTACCTGTTTATAAAATAGACTGGCATTTACTATTTCCTACAATGTTCAGACACTGTAATCTTGTGATGAAAGTTTTCAATTTGTAAGCTGTGAGTGTATTGTCAGCGTTAGCCTCTAAGGAATTGACTGCAATACACATTATTCTCAAAGGAATTCAATGTACTATGGTATCCTAAGCTTTATACCCAGGAGATTAACTGCAATACACATCCTCTGGGCACAGCTACTACAAATAGCAGTCAGGCTAGCTACTGTTAGGAAACCACAAGCAAATGAATTACAATTATGAAACCAGAAAGCCAAGAAACCACCTACTAATTGTACTGTAATATTGGTATTTTAATACTAATTCATAATAGCTATTAACTTGATTACTCATTTACAACAGGTAAAGGATTTTATTCATTTAAGCAGAGACATTCGTGGGGACAACATCTATTTGTGTGCCTCATTCCTAGTGGATTTACAGGCAGATATGGAAAACCTCCTTTTCTAGAATCATTGTTGCATCCAAAAGCTTGACAATTCACCATCTTTGTGCTCTGGTTTGGAGCTGTCACCTGGAGCTAGCTATTAAGCTCCTTCTCTCAGCTGTCATATCTCACTGACTGAGCCTCTGAGGATGTCACAGCACTGCATCACACGCATCTAATTAGCATCACTAATTAGGGTCCCTCTACACAAACATGGCAGCCCCCATAAAGCTACCTTTAAAGGGTAATATCTCAGTTTATGTTCTGAGTACAATTGCAATCAAGGTGTCCTATGAAAGGTGAGATTGAGCTCTACAACATATCTTTTTTAATTTTGAAGGTGAACTTACACTTTAAGCTCTATTTGATTAAACGCTGAGATACATCAGAAAAACATTGACTAGATTACATATTGATACACACGTTTGCATCCCTTTCTTTCACTCTGGCACATTATGACCATATATTAATAACGCGTTCATGCCTTTAAAAATAGCCACATTTTCTAAAAGAAATGCCCTAATTTGATCAACATTTCACCTCCAAATATTTTCTAAAAGAATGATTTTGTCAGAGATTTACTACCATAGTTTGACGGGACACTTTTGGCCACCACAGGCATGATAGGTCTACAAGAGAAATTGATTTTTGATTGGAGGTTTGACTCGAAAGTTCCAATGGTAAAAAACTGTCCTGCAATAGTTTGAGGTTAATTTCCTTATCAAACTTTGCTGAGACTTTATTGCCTGGATCTGTGATACTTTTAACCATAGCTTGAGATTTAACTCATTCACACTCAGAGTCCCTCAGGAAAGTATCGTCTGCTATTTTCATACTTTTGAAAATAACTTTTCAATTCAGCAAATTCTCACAAAATATTTGAAGGAGAGTTGTTGGTAATATTTTGATAAACATTTCTCCTTCAAATATTTTTGATAAAAACGCTTTTGTGAGGAAAATATCAGAAAAATAGCCAGGCCTGTTTTGGCCGCTCTGAGTGCTAATGGGTTAAGAATGACCTCAGAAAATATTGAAGGAAAGTTCTTGATGATGTTCATGTTAACAGTTCTCCTTCAAATACTTTCCCAACCATTGTTTCAAGATCTGAAAGATTTCGCCAAAGATGTTGAATATTTTGGGCTATCAAATTAGAACATCAATCAGAATTAATACTACTCTCCTACAAATAGTTTGTAAAAACATTTTAAGTTAGCAAGTTATTATGACAAGCATAATGGATCCAGATGATAACTTCTAGAGGACCTCTAAAGGATGAGTGAGGTAGAGATGTGAAGAGACTCATTGGAGAGAGTCTTCACAAATTAGTTTTCCTACCATCCACCAGGTGATGCCTCATGCCACTATTAAGCACATGTACTGCCATACATTGTATGTTGTCTCATTTGTCAGTTTTTTCAGCTTTGGCAAATTAGAAATTTGGAAAAATGAGATACTCAGTAAACATCTAGGTAGAACCTTGAAAGGATGAGCCAATAAGGACTTATTCTTCTTCTCAGAAATGACAATATCATGGTTTTCTGATGGCTCTGCATACCTCAAATATTTCCACAATTAAGAACAATTAGATGAAATGTCAATAACCCTTCCCTGCCTGCAGCAGCAAAAACAGCCTGTCTATTTGGGTGATACATTTTTCCTGATAGCCCTAGTCTGAACATGTTGGAGAAATGTTAATCTTAACTCAACCAACACCTCTCCTTCAAACATTTACAAATTTGACCTTTTATTTCAAAGTTATTGTCATTAGTATCCCAGATCCAATTGAAACGCTTGGCATTTTTACATGAAAGGGTAAAGTTCATCAGGGATAATAGAACAATTGGCTCACTCTTTAATGTTTCACACACTTAGGGCCAAGGTGATAGATGATTAACCCATTCATGCCTGTAGCAGCATAAAGAGGTATAACTACCGTATACGTCTCAATAAGCACACAGTGCAGGAGCAGGTTAGGGAAAAATATGGCATGAGGGATGCTTGTTAAATTCTGTTTAGCAGCACATCCTGCTCGGTGCTGATTGTGGCAAGAATCCTCCTGTTCCCGCTCTGTGTCCAGAGCTTGGACGTTTCATGCTCTTTTGTCTTTTGGTACACCATGTCCGATTAGACGCCTATTGTTCATTTTCGTACCCCTGGCAGTGCCGTGACAAGGCAGGCCTGGTCTCACAGTACAGTGATCCTGGAAATCTGGCATGACTTTATAGGTCTGACTATTTCGGTGATATCTCTCCAACAGATGCAAACTTCAAAAAATATTTGAAAGAGAAATGTTAATAAGAATTTAGTTGACTACTCTTCTTCAAATATTTAGCGAATTGCGGCTTTACACCAAAGTTCTGGTCAAAAGTCTCACAGCTCCAGAAGAAAATTCTTAGGAGCACTCTCAGCAATGCTGAACTGACTGTCTATCACAGATCCAAACATCCTATCACCTTCTCTTTTTCATTTCTTTCTCCTCGTGATCGGAGATATTTTTTTGATTTTTATTTGAATAAATATATGTCTTTTTCCCCTCGCGTATGACTTTGTCCGCCTTCTTTTTCCACGTGTCCTCGTTATTTTTCACGTTGAGCGTGTTCTGTATGATGAGTTTGTCGGCCTGGCCGTAGTTGGGCGGGTTGGCGTGGGGATCGTAGCCGAGCCGCGTCAGCATGGGCGCCACCTTGTCCATTTCGTCCAGCACGTCCTGCGGAATGTGCCCCACCCACTTGGAGAGCGCCTCCAGGTTCACCGGCTTGATCACCTGATCTGTCGACCGCTCCGTTCTGAAATAGACACAAATTCCACAATCAGATATACTGTATAACTGGTATTTTTCACTACTTTCGTAACTCCCCATAATAGCGCCGAAATAACATCCTTCAAATGAATATCTATATTGTAATAAATATATAGTTAGAGGGCTTGAAATTCAAAGTAGCACAAATACCCTCCGGCAGGGCTGTAAAGCAAACATTTTTTAGCTCTCCAAATTAGAGCCCTACATGGTATGTATAGTGTCAATTTCAATGAATATAATGTATAATAAGAAAGAAGACTATTTGAATAAAAGTTGTACTTAATTTGCAAAAAAATATATTTATAATAATTCCAATAGTCTTACAAAGAAGATACATGTACATTTCTAAATCGGTGTTGGAATGAAAAGGTGAATACAAATACATATGTGTGAGCCTAATAAAGCAGTCTTGTGAAGAACGATCCTTGAAATTGAAGATTAGAATTTCTAGTATAAAAATCTCAGGAACTTGCCAACAATATCAAGAGTAGCTAAAAGCACTTATTTTTCCCCCAAATGGAACACTCAATTTTCCATTGCATCAAAGACATCTCTTTCATTAGCGTCAAACAATAAAACCTTCATTAAAAGCCTCATAGTCATAACAAATTTTAGATGTTTTACTTGTATATTAACTTGTTCTAAGCTCCAGAAATGAGACGTTGAATGTAAACATTTTAAGTGTGGAAACTATACAATCAGCAGTAGCCATGAGAACCCATTAACCATAACAGCACCTGAGCTATACCCCCCACATTGAAAACCAAATACTGTAGAACACATATATGACGCGTGTCCCAAATTTAGCGAATTGGGGAGTTTTCGCATCATAGCGTATCTTTATGTTAGCGACGGTAGCCGCCGCCGCCGCTAACATAAAGAAAGTACAAATAAAAAAGTACAGTGTTTTTATATATAGGGAGGCGGAACCACACGCTATGTACGCTATATATAAACAGACGCGTAAATTGTGTGTTCTACAGTATACAATAACTGCATCAATCACACCTTTCTCCATAGTGCACACTTAAAAACAAACTCCACTAAGGCCTAATGGTCACACCAAGTACATGGTATGTTTAATTGCTAGGGTTGCCCTGGTGCCAAAATTTCCTATTGTATATTGGGATAAATGATCTTCCAGGCAAATAGATGTTCCACATATTGGAATGAATGAGTAATGAAAAACATTGTGACCCTTCTGATGCTGAGGCTACTTTCGTCCAAAGCACAAGGACACAAAGATTTTTGACAACCATCTAATCCCTGTCATGTTGGTATTCATTGGATAGCTCTCACTGTGTACTCTCAGACGAGTACCCATTTCCCAGGGTTTGAGTCATTTTATCAGGTTTTTGCATCATTTTGTGTTGGCCAGATTTGCCACCAGCAGCGTAAGGGTTAGGTTTAACAATTATGAACTATACAATTATACCATCTTTACCTTCCTTCAAGACTCGATACCTAAAAGCAATGTACTGTACTACTTTGTAACCCTGGGGCCCTCGGGCTACTTGTAAACATGCCAGAGGGCCTCAGGGAAGATCCTTACCATTGGACTGAGTTACCCTCTTTAAATAAAGATTATTATTATTATTATTATTATTATTATTATTATTATTATTATTATTATTATTATTATTATTATTATTATTATTATACCAACAGTAGGTAAAAGACACCCATTAGCTAATACAACATGAGCTACTCTGCAAATAGAAAACAACATACAGATGTATCAATGCCAGCTCTTTCCCTAGTGCTAACCAATCCTCTCCATTAGATGCCTGATTGCCACACCATAGGTATTAACCCCTCTGCTAAGGCTGCCTGATTTACATCTCTTTTATTGTGCCCCTAATGTATATGTAGGCCTAGTGCCTGACCTTTTTGATGCTTTCGGAGATCTAATATCACAATTTAAAAACAAGAGCAATGCTGATTCTTTTATTATTTGCTTGATTTAAATACCACTCAAAAATTCCTGTGGCACATGGTGGGGGGGGGGGGGGGGTACCTTTTTCAAGGATCCTTTAACACATATCATTATTGCTTCCTCTGGGCTATTCAATCAGCATTCAGGATTTGTACCATGTGGCCGGTCATTAAATCCCCATAATGCCCTCCACCATAGGGCATCAAATCTCCCAACAATACCTTTATATATAAGGCGCTGACATGCCTTTGCAGTGACACGTCACTTCAAGGATCCTTTAACACATATCATTATTGCTTCCTCTGGGCTATTCAATCAGCATTCAGGATCTGTACCATGTGGCCGGTCATTAAATCCCCATATTGCCCTCCACCATAGGGCATCAAATCTCCCAACAATGCCTTTATAGATAAGGCACTGACATGCCTTTGCAGTGACACGTCACTTAACCTTAATACATGTTTGCCAGTGAACAATAGAAAATGGTCAATCTTTGAGGAAAAACACTTACATTTTACTTATAATTTATATTATAATTTCAGTTACACATGTATCTTCAGCTGCTGGAACAGTTTTTTGTGAACTAAAATAAAATTTGTAGTTGTTTTTACAAATTTACACCAATATTAAATGTACACTATTATTGATGTAGGTAAACAATGATAAAAACCTTCATGATTGTTGAGCAGGACATTATGTGTATTTACTGTACACCTTCAGGCATGACGGCTGGAGGAACTTGCTCTTGCCAGCATGCCTTCAGCTGTCCATAAAATACATATTATGCCCTGATGAACAATCATTACAGCCCTAAACAAGGCTAATCATAATAATGGAAACAGATAGTGCTGTTACTTTAACCCTTACACTGCTGGCGGCTAATTCTACTAATACAAGATAATGCAAAAAACCTGAAAAATCACCAAAACCCTGGCAAATGGGTACTCATCTGAAAGTACTCAGTGAGAGCTTTCCAATGAGTACCAACATGACAGGGTTTGAATGATTTTCAAAAGTTTTTGCATTTTTCTCCCATGGACAAAAGTACCCTCAGCATGGAAAGGGTTAAAAACTTAGGTATAGTAGTCCTGTACTGCCTACTGGAATATTTTCGGAACTGTTGAACACTGTGATACCAACCAAATCTTTCTTCATTAAAGCCCCATGCCAAGTACCATAGATTATAAATTACACCAAGTGCCTTCCGTCAGAGTCAACCATGCCCTTAGTCTAGGAATGTGTGGGTGAGAGTTTATTGGTATGGAAACAATGAACAATATAACTAAATCAACGGCAGCAACAGCAGATCCATTTATCAATGTAGCACCTGGTCTACTCTTCAAAAAAACAACAACTCATTTTCCAAATGCATTATGCAAATGCATCAATAACTACTCTTTCAATGACGCCAACCAAATAATACAAAAAAAACCTAGAGACCTGGTTGTCCTGCTAAGTACTACAAATGCTATACAAACATGGACTTGAAAGTCAAGATTTGCAAAATTATGCTGACACATACAGCAAGCAGAGAACCCGCTGCCAACCAGTGCTCAGGGAAAGACCTAGGCTGAGTTATACTCTCAGATGTGTACCCACATTGTGCCAGTGTTTCTGTCATTTTTCAGGTTTTTTGCATCACTTTGTATTGGCCGAATTAGCCACCACCAGCATAAGAATTAACCCTTCAAATGCTGAGGCTACTTTCATCCAAAGCACAAGGACGCAAACATTTTTGAAAACCATCTAATCCCTGTCATGTTGGTATTCATTGGAAAGCTCTCGTTGAGTATTCTCAGATGAATACCCATGTGCCAGGGTTTCAATCATTTCTAAGGATTTTTGTATCATTTTCTATTGGAAAAATTAGCTACCAGCAGCATAAGAGTTAAGCACTACTTGGTGCTTGGGGACACCTTCAGCAGAGATCCCTTTTAATATTTAAAGCTTTGGGAAGTACTTCAATATGCCTCAGAAATGATTGGGCATCCTGCTAATCGCTAGACCTATCATTAGGCAAAGATAATGTCCTTGAGGACACCTTCAGCAGAGATCCCTTTTAATATTTAGTGCTTCAGGAGTACGTCAATATACCTGAGAAATGATTTTGGCATCCTGCTAAGCGCTAGACCTATCATTAGGCAAAGATAATGTCCTAGGGGATGCCTCTCAGTGATCTATTGTGATACCTATTGCTTAGGGAAGTATGTCAATATGCAGCAGAAATGATTTGGGCATCCTGCCGCTGGCTGCTCGGCGGGGTGAAATTGGGTAAAGGAGACGTCAGATCTACTCAATTACGGAAATGAATGGATTCCAAACCTTGTTCCCCGGCAACAGGCAATAACAGCCGCCAAGCTATCGCCACTTTTGTCGCCGATAATTGCAAAAAGTCCTCAAATAGGTAATATTGTTATTGCCCCTTTCTAGCGTGGGGTGAGGATTTCTCACCTCTCACCACACCCGAGTTAATGAGGAATAACACCCTGCTGCCAGGAATAGAAACGGAGAATCATGACATTTCATTGACCTTTTATTATTGCAAGATCTTCCAGCCACACTTTTTAGATTTCGAATCCCTAGAATATCTCCTGCTGAGATTTTCTTTCACCTGGGTTCAGTACGCGAGTATTTCCAACATGATTGCAAAGCATTTTCATGAAAGGTATCCCCAGCTATCATGGTCAGCCAATCAGAGAGAAAGGGGCGAATCATGACATTTCATTGACCTTTCGTCAACGCTACATCTTCCAGCCACACTTTTTAGATTTTAAATCCCCAGAATATCTCCTGCTGGGATTTTCTTAACCTGGGTTAAGTATTTCTAACATGATTGCAGAGAATTTCCATGAAGGATAGGCAACTCATCTCCAGCTATGATATCATAGTCAGCCAATCAGAGCGAAAGAGGACACTATTGACATTTCATTGACCTTTCTTCAACACTAGATCTTCCAGCCACACTTTTTAGATTTTGAATCCACAGAATATCTCTTGCTGGGATTTTCTTTTACCTGGGTTAAGTGTGTGAGTATTTCTAGCATGATTGCAGAGAATTGCCAGGAAGGACCGGCAACACATCCCCATGCTTTAACCCTTCCAATGCTAAGGCTTCTTTCATCCAAAGCGCAATGACGTTTAACCCTTCCAATGCTAAGGCTTCTTTCATCCAGAGCGCAATGACGTAAAGATTTTTGAAAACCATGGGAACCCTGTCATGTTGGCATTCATTAGAAACTTCTCCCTGAGTACTCTCAGATGATGAGTACCCTTGTGCCAGGGTTTCAGTTATTTTTCATTTTTTTTGCATCGTTTTGTAATGGCCAAATCGGCCACCAGCAGCATAAGGGTTAATGCTATTCTGATCAGCCAATCAGAAAGCTCGTTTAGGAACTGATCATGCAGGTGATAGCCAATCAAAAGACTAACGAAATTTCACTCGCTGGAGTGATGTCAACGGTGGCAGTAATTTCACTTCAAGTTGTCACTAGACATCACCAGGCCTGTCAAATGACTTTTAATTACTTAGAAATGAGCAAGGCAGTGCTATAAGAGAGGTAGAATGTGGTCTACTATGGTGGATTTCCCAGCCCACCATGTTTAAGTGTGGAAAGGTCACGCTACACACTATACACTGATAATCTAATGCAACAGTAGGCAAAAGTCAAATTTCCAAGTTTAACACTACTGCAAATTTCCAAGTTCTCATAAAGACTGCAACAAGCATTTTTCCAAATTTGACATGACTGCACTAAGCAAATTTCCAAGTTTTTATTACACGACTGCAACAAGCATTTTTCCAAATTTACACAACTGCAACAAGAATCTTTCCATGTTGTTCTACGACTGCAATATGCATTTTTCCAAATTTACACAACTGCAATAAGCATTATTCCAAGTTTTACATGACTGCAACAGCCAAATTTTCAAGTTAACACGACCGCAACAAGCATCTCTCCAAGTTTTTACATGACTGCAACAAGCATTTTCCCAAATTAACACCACCGCAACAAGCAAAATTCCAAGTTTTACATGACAGCCACAAGGATATTTCCAAGTTGTTATACGACTGCTAGGAGAAACTACCCCTAAATTACTTAAATATGCACGAAAACTAGAGAGCACATCCAGCAAATTTGCACAATTAGGTTAAGCCTCGAGAAATCAAGTTATCTACTCTAGGGTTGTCACTTGCTTTTTTCCCCTCATGCGTTGAGGAGTTGGGGCTCAGTGCATTATAATGCTTAGCAACCAAGTCACATGACACCTTCACCCATTCGCGCCCGGAGATCTTCTTGACAAAGTGTTGTCTGGACATGTCATACTTTTCACAATAGATTTGGAGCTAGTCAAAGAGTCACAATATATTTCTTGTAGACTTGTAGGTTGGGTTTTGATTCACATTTGTCCTTCAAATATTTTCTGGAAAATGCTCTAGTTACAGGGATATTGCCAGAATAATCAGGACAATTTTTCTCAGTTAGGAATGAATTACCATATTCACTCTTTCAGTCATCACAGGAAAAGAAGGACAGGATATCTGATGTTTATAGGAATAAACTAATAATGAAGCAGAAAAAAAAATTTGATTTCCGTCTATCCTTTAAATATTTTCCTTATAATATTTTACCATAAAAATATACCTATATAAGTGGGTCTTTTTGCCACTGCAAGCCTGAGCATGTTAACAATGTCATGGTCCATGCCTGTAGCACCCAAAATACTTTTCTTTTGGAAACTCCCTTAACAAAATTGGAAATTGGAAAACCTGGAATGAGAAATCTTCATCAGCTCTCAACCAACAACTCTCCTTCAAATATTTCGAAATACTTGAGTTTAACCCTACCAATGCTGAGTCTACTTTCGTCCAAAGAACAAGGACACAAAGATTTTTGAAAACCATTCAAACCCAGTCATGTTGGTATTCATTGGATAGCTCTAGCTGAGTACTCTCAGATGAGAACCCATTTTCCAGGGTTTAATCATTGTTCATCTTTTTTGCATACTTTTGTATTGGCCAGATTAGCCACCAGCAGCATTAGGTTTAATTCTGAGGATATTTACAAAAGTACCACATTCCAGCAGACCCATGCCATGAGCCCTTCAGCCGTGTATGGGTTAAGGAGATATTCTGCAAGAAAGCCATTCAGCCGTGTATGGGTTAAGGAGATATTCTGCAAGAAAGCCCTTCAGCTGTGCATGGGTAAAGGAGATATTCTGCAAGAAAGCCATTCAGCCGTGTATGGGTTAAGGAGATATTCTGCAAGAAAGCCATTCAGCCGTGTATGGGTTAAGGAGGTATTCTGCAAGAAAGCCCTTCATCCGTGTATGGGTTAAGGAGATATTCTGCAAGAAAGCCCTTCAACCGTGTATGGGTTAAGGAGATATTCTGCAAGAAAGGCCTTCAGCCATGTATGGGTTAAGGAGATATTCTGCAAGAAAGGCCTTCAACCGTGTATGGGTTAAGGAGATATTCTGCAAGAAAGGCCTTCAGCCATGTATGGGTTAAGGAGATATTCTGCAAGAAAGGCCTTCAGCCGTGTAAGGGTTAAGGAGATATTCTGCAAGAAAGCCCTTCAGCCGTGTAAGGGTTAAGGAGATATTCTGCAAGAAAGCCCTTCAGCCGTGTAAGGGTTAAGGAGATATTCTGCAAGAAAGGCCTTCAGCCGTGTATGGGTTAAGGAGATATTCTGCAAGAAAGGCCTTCAGCCGTGTATGGGTTAAGGAGATATTCTGCAAGAAAGGCCTTCAGCCGTGTATGGGTTAAGGAGATATTCTGCAAGAAAGCCCTTCAGCCGTGTAAGGGTTAAGGAGATATTCTGCAAGAAAGGCCTTCAGCCATGTATGGGTTAAGGAGATATTCTGCAAGAAAGGCCTTCAACCGTGTATGGGTTAAGGAGATATTCTGCAAGAAAGGCCTTCAGCCATGTATGGGTTAAGGAGATATTCTGCAAGAAAGGCCTTCAGCCGTGTACGGGTTAAGGAGATATTCTGCAAGAAAGCCCTTCAGCCGTGTATGGGTTAAGGAGATATTCTGCAAGAAAGGCCTTCAGCCGTGTACGGGTTAAGGAGATATTCTGCAAGAAAGCCCTTCAGCCGTGTAAGGGTTAAGGAGATATTCTGCAAGAAAGGCCTTCAGCCGTGTAAGGGTTAAGGAGATATTCTGCAAGAAAGGCCTTCAGCCATGTATGGGTTAAGGAGATATTCTGCAAGAAAGGCCTTCAGCCGTGTACGGGTTAAGGAGATATTCTGCAAGAAAGCCCTTCAGCCGTGTAAGGGTTAAGGAGATATTCTGCAAGAAAGCCCTTCAGCCGTGTAAGGGTTAAGGAGATATTCTGCAAGAAAGGCCTTCAGCCGTGTATGGGTTAAGGAGATATTCTGCAAGAAAGCCCTTCAGCCGTGTATGGGTTAAGGAGATATTCTGCAAGAAAGGCCTTCAGCCGTGTATGGGTTAAGGAGATATTCTGCAAGAAAGCCCTTCAGATATTCTGCAAGAAAGGCCTTCAGCCGTGAATGGGTTAAGGAGATATTCTGCAAGAAAGCCCTTCAGCCGTGAATGGGTTAAGGAGATATTCTGCAAGAAAGCCCTTCAGCCGTGTATGGGTTAAGGAGATATTCTGCAAGAAAGCCCTTCAGCCGTGTATGGGTTAAGGAGATATTCTGCAAGAAAGCCCTTCAGCCGTGTATGGGTTAAGGAGATATTCTGCAAGAAAGGCCTTCAGCCGTGTATGGGTTAAGGAGATATTCTGCAAGAAAGGCCAACAGGCTACTGCAGGCAGGAATAGATTACCTTCGCTTAGAAGAAATCAATGCCAATACATTAAACATTAAACAACAAGTGAGCAGCTATGTTGTCTGTTGCTAAGCTATCGCGGCTTTTCCGTTATAAAATGGGGCCGGGGAACTCAGGGGTCAAGTTTATGGACCCAGCAAGAGCTCCTACAGCTACTTCCTTAGCGATCCAACACCATAAGATTGGAATTTGCATAATCAGCACTTTCTATGCTACTGATCCCATCCACGTTTAAGAGTTTCTCCTGGAATTCTCCTCGGAACCTAAGATACTTGTGATAAAAAACAGGGAATCAAGAATGTTTTTACAAAATATTTGAAGGAGAGTTGTTGTCAGTGTTCTGATGAATATTTCTCCTTCAAGCATGTTCCCTCAAATGCATTCACCTTAAAGATTTCCCCCCAAAATTGGGCTGCTTTTGGCCGCTTCGAGCATAATGTGTGAAAGATGAATTGCAACTAGCCTGTGTAATTAGTATGGCAGGAAAGCAGTCTCAGTAGTCAAGGAAAACTCCCTAACCCACCGCCTCACAGCGGTCAAAAGCAGCCTGACAGTTTGGGGGATATCTTTTAGGCAAAAGCATAGCTGGGAACATATTTGAATGAGAGTTGTTAATCAGAACACTAGCAAGAACTCTCCTACAAATATTTTGTAAAATTAACCTTAATTTCCTAATTATTGCCAGAAGTATCAAAGATCCAGACGGCAATGGCAAGAGGAACTCTCGAGCATTATAGCTAATTCAAGCTAACAATGAGCGATAGTACAAGTTCAGGAGTATAGTCCATTCACTCTGCACAAAAGATTGATAGACCCTACAGGTGGACATGTGACCTCTACATGTCCACTTGTAAAGTAGACAGATGGGTTTTGCCAGTAGACAAGTAGGTTTTCGGGGTCACAGAGTAGCGAGGCTCTCCAGGGGTATCATATCTCAAGAACCACAATCTCTACATCTTATTTTAGACTACTAGTGTCCCATATACCAATTGCCCCTTTAGCTCCCCTTATGTTCTACTTCACCACACTCAGAGACTGCTAACCACAAACCGACCCAGATTTCCAGAAGTGGACAGGTGGGTTTGGCCTGGACATCTATAGAAATCAAACCTGATCTTACAGGCACACAGTTGAAACTTACAAACCCATTCGCTTTGCTCATTGTTAGCTTGAATTAGCTATAACGGGTTAACAAATGTGGCTTGCATGGTATATTGGGAAATTCCTTTATGAAATGCAGGCAGAGAATTCACGGGAATTTCAAGGACCAGTGGGAGCCCAAACTACCTCCTTAGTGATCCAATACCTAACCAGAAATGGAATTCTCATAATCGGCATTTTCTCTGCTATTCATAGAGAAATTGTGACTATCAAGTGTAATGAGGGGTGGAGGAAGGCAGCTACTAACAGACCCAATCACTGGCAGCTTTCTAACATGTCCAAGGGTTGATAGCCACAGTTTGAATTCAGGACCAGCCAGGTCCTTGACCTAGGGAAGTAAAGGGCGCATAGAGATATTTTAGGGTCCAGGATAAATCATTTTTAATTTTCATGAAATATTACTGAGATATGGTTGTATTTAATTGTACAACAGGGATAACTCAGAATGAACATCTAAATTCAGAATTACCATGATTTACAATAAACTCTTGACCCTGGGGGGGGGGGGGGGGGGGGCGGCACTTGGGTATTTAGGGGGGTGCATACGTTGATTTCTGGTCAAAAAGCACCCTAATTTTAATAAAACACTGATTTTTTCCACTAAATAAACACCCCTTCTTTTGTCAAAACACTGACATTGGATGAACGGCAGCAAGTGGCGGCAGCAAACTCGGAAGCCCAGTCACTTCTGGAGTCACTCGGCGTCAGAGCCGCGTATATTTTATGGATTGTAAGGGGATTTTGACCCCTATACTTCATACCTAAGTACAAAAAAGTACCCTTCTTTTACAAAATCGCAGACATGCGGAGGTCTTAAAAAAAGACCCCTTCTTCCGCGAAATATGTAACGCAGGTGCGGCCCCCCTCTGTACCTGAGTGCCCCCGCCGGGCTCTTGACAAACATAAAGCCTAAATCTACCAGCCAACAATAACCCTAACTTATAAGGGGTCCAGCACAATCTATAGTAGCAAAAGGCGGTACTATTATGCTAAAGTGATCTCTTTGTGGGGAACTCAAAGGCTGAAAAAAGAAAGGAAAATGCACCCCAGTAATAATTCATGGCCACAGAAGCCTAACAAATATGGCCTGACAGACAAACTAAGGGTGCTTTAGGCAAAAGTACTAAGGGAAATACAATTCAATTTCCTTTTTTACCCTGTGAAACAAGCGATCTTCTTATTCAGGATAAATAAAGGTTTGACTCGTAATTTCATCCCTTCTATTAGCAACCAAGGGAGAAGGCCAAGGCACTCACTTAAAAAAGTTCTCCTCTTGATTCAAGAAAATTCAATTCAATTTCCTCCATTATTGTATGATTGGAATTTTCTCATTCAGCTCAATAATATGGTACTTGCCAAGCAATGCACTAATTATTTTTCCCATCCTAGGAAAAAACTGAGGAGTTCAATATAATAAAATCATTTTTGATCCAGGTCAATCCCATTCTATTTCCTTTTTTATCAATTGTATGAGTCAGGGTCTTAGTCAGGATTTAAGAACAGGGTGCCCAAAATTACCAATTGTAAAATGTTGGGGCGCCTTATTTTTCAAGGAAGACCACAATATACTCAGATTACAACCACTTCCGGGAAAAAGGCATAATATCCTTATACAATGTCCTATAAAGGGGTTAGAAGATTCAATTATATCAGGAACTATTTATCTAAAATATATAGTTCCTGATTATATGTTTGAAAATAACATTTACTCAAAAAAAAGTTGGATATCCTGAGGAGTGTTTTTTGAGGGTTTGGGTGTCCAAATGATGCCCAGACACCCTGCTGGCTAAGACTATGGTATGAGTTAAGTTTTCTTATTCGGTTTAATTGAATGACAGAGCACTTTTTTTCTCCTAACCAGTTCCCCACCACAGGCAAAACACTACATATTCTGAGAAATAAGATTTATATCTGACCTGAGAGAAGTAGACAGGGAGTGGGCACTGGTCATGAATCATCAAATTTCGCTGCCTCTCACTATCTGACCTAGATAGGATGACATCCCCCCAGCCAGCCAGTGCATGCTTACTGCACAGATCACGTGACCAATACAACCCCAGGCTACAGCGCGTAACCCGAGGCGCAGATGCCGTAGAGGCTAGCATGCAGTACCTATGGGGTTGTGGATCAAGGGGATGTATTTCTCTGATCTGACTCATGAAAGTCCCATCTAATTTCCTTCATAATTTTATGAGTGTAGTGTTCTTTTTCACGCCAATGTTATAGCTCTTGTTTAAGTTTTTCAACCACTCGATTGCTCTTATAGGAGAAAGCTGAGGTATTCAATCTACATAAAATTTATTTTTGATTCAGGTCAATTCTATATAATTTTCTTTATACAAGTGTATTAAGATCAAAAATCCTTCATCATTGTATGAGTGGAATTTCTTAATCAGGTCAATGGTATTGCACTTATTTTATTTTTTCTCTCCTCGAGTTCGCCGCCATACGAGAAAGTGGAGGTATTCAATATAATAAAAAAAATCAGGACCATTTCCAATATCCTTCATTATTGTATGAGCGCAATTTGCTTTTTCATCTTTCCAGATCAATTCAATAATTGAGTACTTGTTACCTCACCCCTCAAGTTCCCTATCATAGGCAAAGCTTGAGGTACTCATTATAACAAGATAATCATCTCCTCAGGAGTAATATTGTAATACTAGAGATAAAAGGTGAGAACACTCCAAGAACAATAGGAATGAGTGGGCATTGTGTGGCATTGTCACTAACGAGCTGGAGGCAGGTGGGTGGTTCAGGTAGGTATCAGCAGCAGCAGCAGCAGCCCTGAGCTGAGATTAGTTATTGATCTCCAAGTACACAACTACACATGCCAGAACAGCCTCCACAATGCAGGCCTTCATCCACCTTTAATCATACTTTCCATCATGCACGGGAGCTACTTGAACATAAAGGTAGCACTAATTGTGTAATCATTAAATCTTGGTACTTAGTTACCTTTGCCAATATCATTGTCATAATCACCATGGTGATCATCATCACCATCATCATCATCATCATTATAACATCATAACTCCTCCTTCTGATCACCATCATCATCAGCATCACTCAGCTCTTTCTACTCCCGCCCGCCCCTTCTCATCATCATCATCATCATCATCATCATCATCATCATCATCATCATCATCATCATCATCATCATCACCATCCTCATCATCATCATCAGCATCACTCAGCTCTTTCTACTCCCGCCCGCCCCTTCTCATCATCATCATCATCATCATCATCATCATCATCATCATCATCATCATCACCATCCTCATCATCATCATCAGCATCACTCAGCTCTTTCTACTCCCGCCCGCCCCTTCTCATCATCATCATCATCATCATCATCATCATCATCATCATCATCATCATCATCATCATCATCACCATCCTCATCATCATCATCAGCATCACTCAGCTCTTTCTACTCCCGCCCGCCCCTTCTCATCACCTTCATCATCATCATCATTATCATCAACAACATCATCATCATCATCATCCTTATCATCATCATCATAGTTGTTATTATCATCATCATGGACATCATTGCCATCATTAACATCACCATCAACTCCTAGTATATGATCTCATTTCCATTGCAATAGTAAGCCCATAAATAACAGACTTTTCATGATTTAGCCGCAGCTGAAAAAGTGACAATAAATGAGATTCAAGGTGATAAAGGATTAAAAGGATTGACTCATTCGATACAAAGTGTTGCCAAGCATAGCACCCCGTAATATGTAAATAAGCAATATAACACATAAAATGCTAAATTTGGCACATAAATCAAATATAAGTGGACATTTCAATGAAAAAATCAATAATGAAAGTTGGCAAATTGGTTAAAAAAAAATTCTTTGAAAGCATCTTACTATGATAATTCCTGATTTTTCAAATGCATGTCATTTTTTTTTTAAATGAAGAATTTTTTTCTTCTGATGTATATGTACAGAGTGGTAAAACATCAAAAAGATATTTGGCAATGAATGGGTTAAGGAATTTTTCGTCTATAGAATAAAGAACTGGAACAGAAGAAGCATTATTTTCCGTGCAGTTTCTAATTACTGTGTTTCTGGCAGATTGGTGGTAGCGAATTGCAGCACAATAGCATATTGATTGTCTTAAGGCGCTGAGGTGTTGACAAATCGTGCCGTCGCCAGCGTTTCATAGGCAGCAGTCAGGAGTGCTTCATCAATTCCTTCTTTGAATTATCCCCGATGAATGCACAGCATCGTTCTGCTGCGGTGCAAGCAGTTTTTGACAGCTTAGTGGCAAGATTGCCTACAAAAATGTTGTTTTATTATCCCATTGCTGTAATATATGCAGCAGAGAGTGCCATCCAGTCTTAGACGTCAGCAGGGCGTTGGGGCATAATTTGGACACGCATGCTCTTAAAAATCACCCATCAGGACACCAAATTATTTTTGTGGGGAATTTCTGAAAAAGTCAATTTCAAGCATATAAGTGATTCCATGTAGTAATTCCCATGGCATTGCATATGGATATCATGCCTGATTTCAATTCAAGTAAATACATGTTTATTGTTGTAATCTGAGTGTATTGTGGTCTCCCTTGAAAAATAGGACGCCCCAAAATTTTACAACTGCCAATTTTGGGCACCCAGTTTTTAAATCCTGGCTAAAACCCTGTTGCCATCCAATGTCTGAAATCAAGAAAGTCAAGTTCTTTGTATTTAGAGCAAAAAAAGATTCTCAATTTTAAACGACCAAGATCTTGACAGGGCCAATAAAACCTACATGTTGACAGCTTAATGGATCATGAACACAGCAATGGTAGGAGACAGCATTCAGTCAGTGGCAACACCTTAGACACCTCGGCTATTGGGTCAGTACAAACAAATTGCACTTTCACTCAAAAAGGTTCTAAACTGCTAATATATTTTCTGTTTTTCTATCGATTTAGAAACTGTCAAACAGGACCTCTCCGGTGATAACTTCCCTTTTTTTTTTTTAGCTAAAGGGAAATATTCTTAAATCCCTTCTAAATTTATTGATGGTGTGATAGAGCTATATAGAGGTTATTCAGACGAAAACCACCACCTGACAGCACGTCACTGGCAACTTTCTCACCTGCCCAAGCCCTGATTCGAACCCAAGCCGTGTATGGTGTGAGCAATCAGTGACATGCCATAGTATAATCACTCAGCTATCTGAGGGCAGGCCAAGCTGAAAAGAGGAGCTGCTGACAGGAAGTGGGGTGTTAGTTCCTGTAATAATGAAATGGGGGCAATCATCCACATCCTTCCACACCTCCTCCTGCTGTGCGACACTGTTTCTACATTAGGCCCCCACACCTGTCACCGTGATTACGCAGCTCTAGGGTCTCCCGATACTACCTGCTCTGTAGGTGAGTGTCATTTCAGGTACACAAACATACTCAGGGCTAGACTAGCTCCTAGTCTATGCTTTACTTATATTGTGCTTTTCTCTGTTCTGGTCTATCTTCTGTTCAATATTTAGGTGTTAGTTTTAGTTGCTGTTGATAGATGGCACCAGTGGTGGTCACCCTGGTCAGTCAGAACAAGAAATCCAAATAGACCCTTGCTGGCCGCCTGGTGAGCCAATATAGAACTAAATATGGGTAGACATTTTAGAAATGTATATAAACATTAGGTGAGTTATTAAAGAAGTGATAAATTTTCTTGGCCTAGGACTAGGCTAACTCAAGGCTAGCGTATATTCTAGGTATTACGGAATCTTTTACCCTATTATATATACATAAGACAGTGATTAGGCACCTCCAGTTTCACCTGATACTTGCTCTGTAGGTGAGTGTCATTTCAGGTACACAAACATACTCAGGGCTAGCGTATATTCTAGGTATTACGGAATCTTTTACCCTATTATATATACATAAGACAGTGATTAGGCACCTCCAGTTTCACCTGATACTTGCTCTGTAGGTGAGTGTCATTTTGGCTACACAAACATACCCAAGACTAGCGTATATTCTAGGTATTACGGAATCTTTTACCCTATTATATATACATAAGACAGTGATTAGGCACCTCCAGTTTCACCTGATACTTGCTCTGTAGGTGAGTGTCATTTTGGCTACACAAACATACCCAAGACTAGCGTATATTCTAGGTATTACGGAATCTTTTACCCTATTATATATACATAAGACAGTGATTAGGCACCTCCAGTTTCACCTGATACTTGCTCTGTAGGTGAGTGTCATTTTGGCTACACAAACATACCCAAGACTAGCGTATATTCTAGGTATTACGGAATCTTTTACCCTATTATATATACATAAGACAGTGATTAGGCACCTCCAGTTTCACCTGATACTTGCTCTGTAGGTGAGTGTCATTTTGGCTACACAAACATACCCAAGACTAGCGTATATTCTAGGTATTACGGAATCTTTTACCCTATTATATATACATGAGACAGTGATTAGGCACCTCCAGTTTACCTGATACTACTTGCTCTGTAGGTGAGTGTCATTTTGGCTACACAAACATACCCAAGACTAGCGTATATTCTAGGTATTACGGAATCTTTTACCCTATTATATATACATGAGACAGTGATTAGGCACCTCCAGTTTACCTGATACTACCTGCTCTGTAGGTGAGTGTCATTTCAGTTACACAAACATACTCAAGGCTAGCTTATATTCTAGGTATACCGTATTACAGAATCTTTCACCCTATTATATATACATGAGACAGTGATTAGGCACCCCCAGTTTCACCCAATACCTGCTCTGTAGGTTAGTGTCATTTTGGCTACACAAACATACCCAAGGCTATAGCTTATATACTAGGTCTTACCACATCTTTTACCCTAATATATAATATACATAAGACGGTGATTAGGCACCTCCGGTTTCACCGGATACTTGCTCTGTAGGTGAGTGTCATTTCAGGTACACAAACATACCCAAGGCTAGCTTATATTCTAGATATCACCACATCTTTTACCTTACTAAATCTACATACAACCGTGCTTGAACTATACAATGGAACCGCTCAATGGAACCGCGTTCGTTTGGATTTGCCGGTAGATTATGGTATTGTCACTAGTGGATGTTGCTAGAGCAGGATAACTTCCAATGATGACTCTACCACATCATATATTCATCTACTGTGCAATATTTTTAAAGGGATATTATTTACGTTTGCCTTTGACTTCTCCTCCTCCTCCCACTACTACTACTATTAATACTAATATTACTAAACCATTACTTCTTCTATGTAATACTACTACTGGGTCATTCCATGCCAACTCACTCACTTTTTTCCCCGGCCCATCTCCGATTTTGATGAAATTTGGCAGACTTGTTGACCCTCCAGAGAGACTAACACACACCAAGTTTCAGCTCATTATCATCAGTATTGATGAAGCTACAGCACTTCAAAGATTTCTGAAATTTATCAAAATTTTCGACTTTGGGACACAAAATATACTTTAACTCGAAAAGTAACTAACTGATTTTTAAAACCGTGGTACCATTGGAAAGAGGAGACAATTTCCTTTCCAACGATATGTTACTTGATGACCTTTTGAGACATTTGACCTTTCAAGGTCATTTTCTGAGACCTTGACCTTTGACCTACTTTTTCCGAAATACATATCCTTCAATTTTCCTGAATTTTGGGGAGGAGGTGCTCAGTGATGTAGGTAAAGGGCATGTAAAGTTTGGTTTTGGAGAATTGGGTATTTCTTATTAAAAAACAGGAAATAGTATTTGGTGTAAGGGTGCATCATACGAAAACCGACATTTCAATTTCATAATGCACATGGCATTGTAAACGAACTGCATATCAATAGCTATTTGTTTTCAGAGACAACCTCAGGCCATTGTACATGTATGTCAAACATATCTGACTCCATCACTGCCTTTTGCTATAAATTATGTAGACAGTTGATGTCACTAAAATCCCTGGGCAAATTCACTTGTAATCAATCCTTGATCTATATGAAAATTTGTACAGCATATACCTTAATGCATTCTCATTACAATTTAGGTTTCTCTACAAAGCTAATTTTACCTCATCATTATAAGTAACATCTTTTCATACTTAAGGCCAATATTTGTTAAATATATCCAGGATGATTCTAGACCTAAACAACTTTAACTTTTAGACATTCATCTGAGTTTGAAAAGCGAATATGGTGAAATGCACCCAAGTTTCCGGGTGCTGGCTACAGTTAAAGCATTTTCCAGTCTTGCTTTTATTTTTTCTTCATGCTTTGCGCGGTCTCAAGAATGAAATGGAGGAGGTGCAAGACATTGTACGAAGTGACATCAGTGTAAATTATAGTTTAGTGATTCAATCTCCAAGCAACCATTCATCCCTGTGTTGCATACTACTAGGAGAAAAACAAAATGTAAAGTGTAAGCTGTGTAAAGGTATCAGATTGTTCAGTTCATGACACTGTTGGCAGGCACCAACATAAAATTCAGAGCAAACTTACCATGCCGGGCAAGTAGTTAATGATTTATACTTGCCCAATGCAATTTATGGCTTGCCAGAAATAAGTTATAACATGCTAGAATGGCATGTATTACTTGTCATGGATTTAATGATTTGAAAACCATTTTCTTTTAAATTGTATTGCATTTTGTTGCATATTACTGGGTATATTTCTGCATATTTCTATTTGAAAAATGTGTAGTGTTCAGAAAATATGCTTGACCTATCGGGCAAGTGCAAACTAAAATATACCTGCCCAAAAGTCCTTGCCAGGGCAAGCGGGTAAGTACTTATGTCAATGCCTTGTTGTGGTAAGCTATTTACTAAACAGACTCATCTCTTTGATCAAAACTAAATTGGAACCTACAAAGATCTACTTTTTCGTATGGTGCTGCTGTGCAGTATAAGAACTACAAAACTTTGCTAAGTTAGCTTACCACGCTGAAGATTATAATATACCTGCAATGGGGCATTTCGTTGCTACATCACATGTAAAAGTTAAAGGACCATGTGATGGAATTGGAGGCACCCTCAAAACACTTGCATTCAGAGTTAGTTTGCAGCGACCAGCTGACCTTCAAACCCAGAATCCTTCACAACTGTATGAATGGGCAAAGCAAAATCTCACAAGGATCACAGCCTTCTCCCACTCAGAG
>OZ012691.1:44979161-44986661 GCA_963942565.1 Maea johnstoni | reverse complement strand
AAACAACAATTGATCCGTACAGGTATTCCCGCATGTTATTTTCTTCATCGTTGTTTCCAACAATAAGATAATTCCATTTTTGATGCCGGCATTCTGCTCAGGTCATGACTAGGGATGGGGATCGTTGAGAATTCTACGGTTCGGTTCAGTTCTCGGTTTTGCTTCTACGGTTCGGTTTTATCACGGTTTCCTAAATGGTTTATTAATGACATTTCTTGGATACGAAACTACGCAATGGAATGCGTGGCTGAACTTGCCTGAACTGGAAAGTTCTTGAAAGTTCCTATATACTAGCTCCCTGGCCACTTTCTCTACGCTCAGAAGGCTTCTGAGCATAGTGAAAGTGGGCAGTACCAGACTTGAGAGATTTTGAAATGGCTGTTTGAGCGTCGCGCTTGGCAGACATTGTGAGGCCAGCGAGGAGGTAGGTGCTGACAGTTTTATTATGCCTCCAGGAACCCTGTGCATGCATAGAAAACCGAACCGTGTAGAGGGAGGTCCGGTTTTTGACTGGTTAACCGCAATGCTCAGGCCGGTTTGAACTGGTTTCCGGTCCCCATCCCTAGTCATGACGCTCCCATTGATGAGGGAGGAGGCGTCAACTAATGCCACATGAGGGAGGTGCCACAATGCCTCGTGAGCAGTAACATCACCACATGAGCACAACGCGTCAACGACAGCTTACAATCTTCACATGAGGTATAATAGAAGCGCTTCAACAGAGGCTTCAAAACGTGCGACAGGCCAAACCAAATCAGCGCTGTTATGGTAAGCTCAAGAAAACCGCGCAAAGCACGGCAGGCTGAGCCCTTCACATACTTCCATTTTTGTTTGTTTTTTTGGTATAGAAACCTCTACTGCATGAAATTCTATTGTCCTTTTATTGGTCCTTAAGTCTTTTTTATTCATATTCATTTACTATTCGAGGCAAACGTTAGCGCCACTTAGTGAATTGTTTTGATGCCAAGTGTCGCATTCTTGCCACTACAATGCTGTGCCCCAGGACCGGCCGTCTGCACTCCAGGATTCATATCCTGGCATGGACACCCTTGTTTTTTGTTGAAAACTCGCTTAAAAGAGGATTTCATGGAAAACAAATGATGGTGAAACATTAATCAGGAATAAACCTACAACTTTCCTTCATGTAATTTTAAAGCTAACGCTGTAGGGATTAAGATTGGGCAGAAGGCTATATGTTGATGTATAGCTAAGATAAAAGCATTAGGGGCATGCAGGAAAAAGCTTAATATATCAACGCACAGCCATCTTTGTGATATTTAAAGCTGCAGAATATCAAAGTACTAAGCTTATTCTTTTAATTATTTATAATATTATTAATTAACCCAATAATGCTTAAGAGTTTCTTAGAATTTGTCATTTGGATCTAAGTTACCTTTGACAATGACTTTGGAACTATAACTGATTATTTGAAGGAGAGCCCTGATTAACATTTCTCCATCAAATATTTTCGTGGCTATGCTTTTGCCTGTTAGATTTCATCGAAGTCATCAGGCTGGATTTGGCCGCTGTGAGCATTATTGAGTTAAGACCAGATGAGTGCTTCACAGCCGTCTTGTTAAATTATATGCTTGGAATGATAGCAGAGCATGATGAAAACTCTTTTCTTGACATATTCTATTTCTCAAAACTCTTTTCATGACACTTTTATTTTGCTTTTATTGGTTCTCTTCAAACGTTTTGTCTTCTACTATATTGACCAATATTAAAGGCCCATTGACTTTTTTGTAAATAAATGAAATATTGAACATCATAGATGGAAAGGGTGCAATATCAAATTATTATTATTATTATCATTATTATTATCATTATAATATCATTATTATTATTATCATTATTATTATTATTACTATTATTATTATTATCATTCTTATTCTTATTAGTATTATTATCATCATTATTATTATTATTATTATTATTATTATAATTATTATTATCATTATTATTATTATTATTATTATTATTATTAATGTTACTACTTCTACTACTATTATCATTATCATTATGATCATTTCTATTATGATTATTTACTATTATCATTTGTTATGATTATTATTACTATTATAATTACTATTTTCATCATCATCATTATTATCATCACATCATAATTATCATCAACATCATAATCATCATCATCATTACTTTCATCAGTGATACTTTACTTATTATTACTATTATTATTACCATCCTCATCATCACCATCATCATCATCATCATCATCCTCATCATCACCATCATCATCACCATCATCATCATCATCATCATCATCAACATCATAATCATCATCATCATTACTTCCATCAGTGATACTTTACTTATTATTACTATTATTATTACCATCCTCATCATCACCATCATCATCATCATCATCATCATCATCATCATCATCATCATCATCATCATCCTCATCATCATCATCATCATCGACTACTATTTTTTTCATCATCATTATGTGTGCATTCTAGATACACGTGTTGATATTCATGCTGATGTACTTTACTACGTCGAACTGCGCAGGTCATTAGGTAATATATGGGTGAGAAGTCTGTGCTGTAGCCCCAGGGCCTCACCCCTACAATATGTTCTGCCTCCTGGGGCTGAGCCCCCAAGCTTTCACCCTCTGGCCGTTCGGCACAGATATTACTGGCCCTAACACATGTGCTGCACAGGCTTTTTTTTAACCCATTCGCACCAGGAGATATCTATGACAAATGTCATCTGGATATTTGGTATTTTTGAAAGTAGCAAAAACCTTTTGCCTGGAATCTCCCTGAAGAGTGTCATCTCACTCTATGAAAACTAGAGAAAATAACCAATCAAAATTCATCAAGAATTCAAATAAATAAATGATAGATAAATAAATAAATAAATGAATAAGGTTAAACAAAATTAGAATAAAGAAGAGAAAATTCAAAAAGAAAATTAATAAAAAGGGGGTTGATCATTATGGGCATATCTCCTTGAAATATTTTTTATCAAAAATGTTCTGGGGAAAGATATTTTAAAAGAAGTCTCTATAAAGGGTTAAAGTCATCTCAGGCTAGTGGGTTGGCAACTAATGTCTAATCTGAGCATTGAGGAAATCCATCAAACTAAGGCTCCTCTATAGTCTGTCTGACTCGAGTTTGGCAATCACTTTTGCCACTTTTTTGTGACAAAACGTTCGAGTTTGCCATCCAAACTTGGCAAACCTCTTTGGAGCACTACTACGTGTATGTACAAACATACCTTTTGTCTCAGCTCCGCAAAATGTTGATTTTGCTCATTAGTTCCTAATGTAAAATGTGCACATTGCCGACACTACGATCTCACGTGTTTGTCTGTTGCAAACAATACAAACATGCGAGATCGTATTGTTGGCTATGGACACACTTTACAATGGGACCTAATGAGCAAAATCAACATTTTGAGGAGTTGGGACAAAAGTTATGTTCACACATACACGTAGTAGTGCTCCCAACATGTTTGCCAAGTTTGGATGGAAAACTCGAACGTTTTGTCACAAAAAAGTGGCAAAAGTGATTGCCAAACTGGACTCAGACAGACTATAATAAACAATTTGAGGTATCACCATCCAAATGAGATAATTTGTTTACGCTAGATATGAATGGACTTCTCTCAAAAAGTGTCGCAAAGAAAGTTCACAGACATGGAGGGAGGGGTATGATTCACAGACATGGAGGGAGGGGTATGTTTCACAGACATGGAGGGAGGGGTATGTTTCATAGACATGGAGGGAGGGGTATGTTTCACAGACATGGAGGGAGGGGTATGTTTCATAGACATGGAGAGAGGGGTATGTTTCACAGACATGGAGGGAGGGGTATGATTCACAGACATGGAGGGAGGGGTATGTTTCACAGACATGGAGGGAGGGGTATGTTTCATAGACATGGAGGGAGGGGTATGTTTCACAGACATGGAGAGAGGGGTATGTTTCACAGACATGGAGGGAGGGGTATGTTTCACAGACATGGAGGGAGGGGTATGTTTCACAGACATGGAGGGAGGGGTATGTTTCATAGACATGGAGGGAGGGGTATGTTTCACAGACATGGAGAGAGGGGTATGTTTCACAGACATGGAGGGAGGGGTATGTTTCACAGACATGGAGGGAGGGGTATGTTTCACAGACATGGAGAGAGGGGTATGTTTCACAGACATGGAGGGAGGGGTATGATTCACAGACATGGAGGGAGGGGTATGTTTCACAGACATGGAGGGAGGGGTATGTTTCATAGACATGGAGGGAGGGGTATGTTTCACAGACATGGAGAGAGGGGTATGTTTCACAGACATGGAGGGAGGGGTATGATTCACAGACATGGAGGGAGGGGTATGTTTCACAGACATGGAGGGAGGGGTATGTTTCACAGACATGGAGGGAGGGGTATGTTTCATATGGCATATGTTTCTACTGTTTACTCCATTCAAATTTATAATCATTCCTTTTTGAATTGTTGTTGAAAATGAGAAAAAATGCAATTTTCCACTATTCAATCCCATAACTTTTAAACTAAGTTTGAACTGGAAAAACATTAGATACTAAACAAATACAACAAATGGTATGTTTGGACTAAAACAAAAACTTTTCAATGATTCAAGATTGAGTGATGCACAAACATCATTGTAAACTGGTGCGGATCGGAGTCTGAATATAGATCCAGACGACACTTGTCAAGGAGACCTCTATGTATAAATGAGTTAATAAAGTAAAAGTTGTATGTATCTGGCAGACTGGATCCCTATTCAGGGGTCCAGTTAGACACTAGCCCGATAGCCCGAGGCTACAGAAAATTGATTCGGGCTATAAGAATATTTGCCTTTGTAGCCCGGCTGGCTATAAGAAAAGATTGACATTTTTAGGTCATACTCAGAGAAATCACAATACTATAAGCAGTGTGTGTGTGTGTAATTTAGGATAACTGAGGCAGCTCGTTTTTGTTTTTGTTTTTATTAAATGGGACTATAAAAATTTCTATCGGGCTATAAAGTTTTGGGAACCTATAGCCCGGTGGTCTTCCTCAGTTTCTTACCATAGCCTGACCCCTGCTATTAGCATTTTTGTAAATATGGCTAGTTCCCATTGAATAGAATGATTAAAACAGAATGAAAACCTGAGGATTCAGTTCTTTGATAAATCTAAACATAATCCAAGCCCCTATTCTAATATCATAGGGCCAAGAGCAGTTTCAAGCAGACAGTTGTAATAATAATAATAATAATAATAATAATAATAATAATAATAATAATAATAATAATAATAATAGTATTGTACTGTCAAACCCTGCAATACACCATAACAAAAAGATTCCCACAAATAAAACTCAATGCCAGGTAAGAGTAATTATGTACTACACCATTGGTAGTAATACACTGGTTGGGCAACGATAGAGGGAATGTTAACATTTCAGAAATTCAGATTTGGAGCTTAGTCAAGCTAAGGCCAAGCCTGCTTCTCAGGCCATATTTTAGATGTCATTTCCTGTGGATATGCAGCACTGCGGTATGCTGGGAGGGTATTTGGAAGTATTTACTGCCAGGTACAGCCCCCTTGTGTGGCATTTGTATTCACTAAATGGCCAAGGCCAACAGTATGCTAAAAACCCTTACGCCTGCACCTGTACCAGTATTCATTTAATGGCCAACAGTATGCTAAAAACCCTTACGCCTGCACCTGTACCAGTATGAGTGCAGGCAAGGAAGGAAGTAAGGAACGAAGGGGATTTTATGTCGCTTTCAACAGCTTAGGTCATATCACTATGAGATAGAAACCCAGAAATAAATTTCCTTGAATCTCTTCAAGAATAGTTCCAAGGGGTCTTTTAGTTGCCAAAGAACCATCAACAGCCCCTTACAATGCCGCACATCTATATGGCAACCAGGCAAACCCGCTTGGGAATCCAGCGGAGATTCGAACCTGGGATCTCACCCTTTGGAGCCAGGCATCGAAAGGTGCGGGCATATCTATATATAGTAAAATGAAGCACAGTAGTGCCTAGTAGCTAGTGTAGCTAAGGCCTGTTGTGCCATGCTGCAGGTGGTTACACTACACCATCTTCTAATTACTCCTTACTCGGTTTACACAAAGGATAAGAGTAAGAGGCCACCTATGTAATTAGGTAACTAGGCTCTTCACTCGCCAACGCGTTCACTTCATACGTACGAGGCCAACACATTCACTTCATATGTACGAGGCAAGGCTATGCGACAACACAGCATTAACCCTTATGTTGCTGGAGGCTAATTTTGCCAATTTACAAAATGATGCAAAAAAATTTACTGAATCTCTGGCACATGGGTATTCATTTGTGAGAACTTAGTGAGAGCTTTCAAATTAATTAAAAAATGATAGGGTTTGGATGGTTATCAAAAATCTTTCTATCCTTGTGCTTTGGACGAAAGTAGCCTCAGCATTGGAAGGGTTAAGGGCGGCACATTTGCAGTGCCATAATTATCCAATAATCAAAGAGACACCAGCATATAACTCTAGTCCTTGAAGAACTACATTCATTTGGTTCCCTGTGAAGTACAGGAACGATTTCCACATTCTACTCCTAGTCTTCAAGAGCCTTCATGACAGTGTCTTAGCCAGGATTTTGAAACTGGGTGCCTAAAATTGGCAGTTGTAAAATTTTGGGGCGTCCAAATTTTGAAGGGGGATCACAAAATACTCATATTTCAACCATAAACATGTATAAATTCATCAAAATAAGGCATGATATCATTAAACAATGTCATGGGAATTATAAGGAGATGAAAAAATTCAAATATAAGCTTGAGATTGAAATTTTTAGAAATTCCACACTAAAAAAATTGGGTGTCCAGAGGGGTTGTTTTTAAGGGTTTGGGTGTTCAAAAAAGCACCCAGACGCCCTGCTGGCTAAGACCAAGCTTCATGACCAAACACCTGCCTTCATCAATGATTTACTTGTGCCAATATACCTAGAGGGAAGAATCTGGTGGACTTGATGCCACCAGACCTCGTGCACGGACTGGGCTACAGGTCACAGCAGGAGGTCAACTGATATACCCTGCTTGCATGAATGAAAGACTTAAATCTTGTAAATGAAAACTAGACTCACACCAGGATTTCCTACTGAAATTCTCTAACTACTTGAATAAGTTGACAATGGTTAACCCATTCACACTTAAGAGTTTCTTTTGAAAGTGTCGTCTGCTATTCTGATACTTTTGAAAATATCTTTTGAATGAAGCAAAAATTCACAAAATATTTGAAGGAGAGTTCTTGTTTGGCTTGTGATCAACATTTCTCCTTCAAATGTTTTCAAGAAAATGTGTTTGTAAGTTAAATATTTCCAAAATTGTCAGGCCTCTTTTGGCTGCTCTGAGTGTTAATGGGTTAACTAACATAAAACTACCCAAATGTTCAGAGAAATACTGCATAGTGTGCGGCAGCTTCTTACACTATAATATAGGCTGAGTTGGAAAGTTCTCACTAAGAATAATGCTTACATATTG
>OZ012691.1:44973311-44978961 GCA_963942565.1 Maea johnstoni | reverse complement strand
TTTCTATGGTTGATTCTATGGTTGAGAATTGGGTATATCCAGTCGTCACTGTAATATGCCTCTTGGCAAATATTCTTAATTATGGCCTTATTACATAATAAACATTATGTATTATTCAAGTATACATGTGCCACCAAGCAACCTCTCAGGGTGAGAGGGCCAAACCAGTGCTTATCCATTATTTCAATACAATTAGAATTTGTGAGAGTATTGATCTATGATCTGTGATGTAAATATCTCAGCTCTTTCCTGATACACAGTGGATCACTCATCACCTAGATCTGTAATGTAAATATCTCAGCTCTTTCCTGATACACAGTGGATCACTCATCACTCAGATCTGTAATGTAAATATCTCAGCTCTTTCCTGATACACAGTGGATCACTCATCACTCAGATCTGTAATGTAAATATCTCAGCTCTTTCCTGATACACAGTGGATCACTCATCACTTAGATCTGTAATGTTAATATCTCAGCTCTTTCCTGATACACAGTGGATCACTCATCACTTAGATCTGTAATGTAAATATCTCAGCTCTTTCCTGATACACAGTGGATCACTCATCACTTAGATCTGTAATGTAAATATCTCAGGTCTTTCCTGATACACAGTGGATCACTCATCACTCAGATCTGTAATGTAAATATCTCAGCTCTTTCCTGATACACAGTGGATCACTCATCACTTAGATCTGTAATGTAAATATCTCGGCTCTTTCCTGATACACAGTGGATCACTCATCACTTAGATCTGTAATGTAAATATCTCGGCTCTTTCCTGATACACAGTGGATCATTCATCACTTAGATCTGTAATGTAAATATCTCAGCTTTCCTGATACACAGTGGATCACTCATCACTTAGATCAGTAATGTAAATATCTCAGCTCTTTCCTGATACACAGTGGATCACTCATCACTTAGATCTGTAATGTAAATATCTCAGCTCTTTCCTGATACACAGTGGATCACTCATCACTTAGATCTGTAATGTAAATATCTCAGCTCTTTCCTGATACACAGTGGATCACTCATCACTTAGATCTGTAATGTAAATATCTCAGCTCTTTCCTGATACACAGTGGATCACTCATCACTTAGATCTGTAATGTAAATATCTCAGCTCTTTCCTGATACACAGTGGATCACTCATCACTTAGATCTGTAATGTAAATATCTCAGCTCTTTCCTGATACACAGTGGATCACTCACCACTTAGATCTGTAATGCAAATATCTCAGCTCTTTCCTGATACACAGTGGATCACTCATCACTTAGATCTGTAATGTAAATATCTCAGCTCTTTCCTGATACACAGTGGATCACTCATCACTTAGATCTGTAATGTAAATATCTCAGCTCTTTCCTGATACACAGTGGATCACTCATCACTTAGATCTGTAATGTAAATATCTCAGCTCTTTCCTGATACACAGTGGATCACTCACCACTTAGATCTGTAATGTAAATATCTCAGCTCTTTCCTGATACACAGTGGATCACTCATCACCTAGATCTGTAATGTAAATATCTCAGCTCTTTCCTGATACACAGTGGATCACTCATCACTTAGATCTGTAATGCAAATATCTCAGCTCTTTCCTGATACACAGTGGATCACTCATCACTTAGATCTGTAATGTAAATATCTCAGCTCTTCCCTGATACACAGTGGATCACTCATCACTTAGATCTGTAATGCAAATATCTCAGCTCTTTCCTGATACACAGTGGATCACTCATCACCTAGATCTGTAATGTAAATATCTCAGCTCTTTCCTGATACACAGTGGATCACTCATCACTTAGATCTGTAATGTAAATATCTCAGGTCTTTCCTGATACACAGTGGATCACTCATCACTCAGATCTGTAATGTAAATATCGCAGCTCTTTCCTGATACACAGTGGATCACTCACCACTTAGATCTGTAATGCAAATATCTCAGCTCTTTCCTGATACACAGTGGATCACTCATCACTTAGATCTGTAATGTAAATATCTCAGCTCTTCCCTGATACACAGTGGATCGCTCATCACTTAGATCTGTAATGCAAATATCTCAGCTCTTTCCTGATACACAGTGGATCACTCATCACTTAGATCTGTAATGTAAATATCTCAGGTCTTTCCTGATACACAGTGGATCACTCATCACTTAGATCTGTAATGGAAATATCTCAGCTCTTTCCTGATACACAGTGGATCACTCATCACTCAGATCTGTAATGTAAATATCTCAGCTCTTTCCTGATACACAGTGGATCACTCATTACTTAGATCTGTAATGTAAATATCTCAGCTTTCCTGATACACAGTGGATCACTCATCACTTAGATCTGTAATGTAAATATCTCAGCTCTTTCCTGATACACAGTGGATCACTCATCACTCAGATCTGTAATGTAAATATCTCAGCTCTTTCCTGATACACAGTGGATCACTCATCACTTAGATCTGTAATGTAAATATCTCAGCTCTTTCCTGATACACAGTGGATCACTCATCACTTAGATCTGTAATGCAAATATCTCAGCTCTTTCCTGATACACAGTGGATCACTCATCACTTAGATCTGTAATGTAAATATCTCAGCTCTTTCCTGATACACAGTGGATCACTCATCACTTAGATCTGTAATGCAAATACCTCAGCTCTTTCCTGATACACAGTGGATCACTCATCACTTAGATCTGTAATGTAAATATCTCAGCTTTCCTGATACACAGTGGATCACTCATCACTTAGATCTGTAATGCAAATATCTCAGCTCTTTCCTGATACACAGTGGACCACTCATCATTTAGATCTGTAATGTAAATATCTCAGCTCTTTCCTGATACACAGTGGATCACTCATCACTCAGATCTGTAATGTAAATATCGCAGCTCTTTCCTGATACACAGTGGATCACTCATCACTTAGATCTGTAATGTAAATATCTCAGCTCTTTCCTGATACACAGTGGATCACTCATCACTTAGATCTCTGATGTAAATATCTCAGCTCTTTCCTGATACACAGTGGATCACTCATCACTTAGATCTGTAATGTAAATATCTCAGCACAAGGATGCAAAGATTCTTGAAAACCATCTAAACCCTGTCATGTTGGTATTCATTGGATAGCTTTTACTGTATACTCTCAGATGAGCCCCCATGTGCCAGGGTTTCAGTCATTTTTCACATTTTTCAGGCTTTTTGCATCATTTTGTATTGGCCAATTTAGTCATCAGCAGCATAAGGGTTAATGTAAATATCACAGCTCTTTCTTGACACAGATTGGAGAACCTGTAATGTAATGACCTTCTAATGTGAACAAGATTTCTCTGCACTTGTCTTTCCTGAAACTTTGATGAAAACTCTGAGATGTGAACACCCCCTAATGTGAACATTTCTCTGACCCAATATTTCCACATGCATAATGGAAAACCTCTGAGATGTGAACACCTAATGTGAAACCAATTTATTGGTACATATTATTCTTTCCTGGAACTTTGGTGGAGAAAATGTGAACATCCCTTAATGTGACTACTTTTGCCTCAGACCAGTGTTCGAAAGATTTTGTACATGTATACAATATGTACTTTCTTTGATAAATAATTATCTGAAAATTTTCCTGTAAAATCCACATGAAGCATGATTAACCTGTACTTGCCTTTATAATTTAATACCTCTTATATTTTCCAATACAACCCTCACATTGATAAATAAACCCCTCCAACTTTTCCTATACAGTTTTCGTGATGATAAACTGATGTGTACTTACTTTGATAAAGAAATGCCTCCAACTTTTCCTATAAAATCCTCATGATGCAGCACTGCATCGCTCCAGGGAATCCCTAGGAAGTCCGTTATCCGCTGCATCCATTTCTCCGGGTGCATGACCAATTGTTCATAGTAGACTGGAAGACATCGTTTGGGGCCGACGTGCAGACACTGGTTGACCATAGTCTCCATGGCCTGGCTCCAGCGCTGCAGGCAGCTCCGGTAGCTCTTCAGGTCGAAGCCCGAGATCGTCACTTTTCTGGTGATGATGGAGTGCACGACAGCACGCCCGTCGCGCACCATCAGGATGAACTTTGAGGTAGGGAAGAGCGACGCAAGGTAGACGCTCGATTTCAGCGTGAACGGGTCCTTGTTGCACAAGTGTTTTGCGGGTTCGCCGTGTTTTGCGATCACCTCGAGTATAAATGCCGCGAGCGCGGAATCAATGACGTCATCGGAGAGACCTGCCTCCTGAAGACGTTTAGATTCCTTCGGAGATTTTGCCCATTGAGTACGCATTCCTAATAATCGCGGTATGACACGCGTTTCTTCCCCACAACGCACTTCAGGATGAGCGTCCAACATCGCGCGCATGAGTGTCGTCCCGCTACGGGGCATCCCACCAATGAAAATCAAGGGCATGTTCTTCTCGTACGGATAGGCCTTATTCTCCTGGTCATAGACGTAATGAATGGAATCCTTTGGCACCATGCGTGATCGGTTGACGGGTATACACGGCACGATCCAGGTGTAGAGTAGCATGAGCGCCATGACCAGCACCAGGCCATAGAGGCAGTAGCGCTGACCACCTCCACGCATCCTTCCTGCGTTAGTAACCGCACCCAGCGTCAATACTACCACTACCACTAGCACCTCAACTCACATGCTCCTGTCAGGACCTTCAGGAAAACACGCTGGTGAACTATCTACCAGCCTCCTTCGATACTGAGCAGTAGTACTCTAGATGAATGCCCTGATTGCCTCTGGTTCTTGCAGTGCTACAACTCACACCACTGCTGCTGCTCCCACAACTGCTTCTCCTACTCCTACTGCTGCTGCTGCTGCTCCCACAACTGCTTCTCCTACTCCTACTGCTGCTGCTGCTGCTGCTGCTCCCTCCTAGTCCTCCCAGTCTCCCCAGTTGAGCTGCTTCGTTGCTGTAGTAGTTGTAGTAGTAGTAGTGCTTATAATCCATACTGCCGCAGCAGCAATCCTGTCACGACTCACCGGCAGCAGCCTCCCGCGCTCCTGCTCCTGCTTCTGCATTGGTTACCGTACTACAGGTGTGGTCGTGTCTGCTGATTGGTCGTCATCGTCGTCGGTGTGCCATGCGAGCCGCGGCTCCCGCTGACACCTGGCACCAGCTGCTAATGATGCTGAGGACGAGGACGACGCAGGATGATTAGGCTATCTGCAGCAGATAAAACAATAGGCATGATGAGAACGAGCAGATGGTGGGCAGCTACGGCCACGTTAACACATTCATGCTTGGAGTGTCGATCGTCTGGACATGTTATACTTTTGGAAATAACTTCAGAATGAAGCTTTAATTTGCAAACTATTTGACGGAGAGTTGTAGACTAAGTTTTAATGAACAACTCCCCTTCAAATATTTTGCAACTATTGATTTTGTTAAAGAGATATCACCAGAAAAGTGGCTGTTACAGGCATGAATAGATTAACGCATTCACACCGAGAGATCTCCTCAAAAATATATGACACTTTGAAAGATAATTTTCAAATTATGATAAGCATGAATTCATGAAATATTTGAAAGGGACTTGGTTTGGTAATGATATTTCCTCTTGAGATATTTTATGAAAAATTCTTAAGTTAGAAAGTTGATGGCCAGCTCGGGATATAGTAACTTTTCACACATT
>OZ012691.1:44923311-44970811 GCA_963942565.1 Maea johnstoni | reverse complement strand
ACCCCTTCAATCCTGTAGCAACCAAAACCACCGGGCTTTTTTCGTGATATCTCTATGAGAAAAGCAATATATTTAGAAAATATTAGAAGGAGTTGAGTTATTCATTGAAATTCTATCTACTACTCTGCTTCAAATAGTTAGCGAATTAATGCTTCATTCCAAAATTATGTTCAAAAGTATGACAGGACCAGACGGCACTCTTCAAATAGAATGAGTAAAATAGACTTTGCAAATTTATATCCCATTGCCTCAAAATCTCAGTTTTTGGTAGGACATAAGATCCCATTACCGCTTCCTATAAGAAAACATGAAGCAGAATAGGACATAAAATATACTTAATTGATATTTCCTTAATAATACCAGACCTTAAGAATATTAGAAATGATATCTCATGCCTCCCAGGAACACAATTAAGAATTTTTGTTAAATTTAACGCTTTCAGCTTCGGAAAATAAATGCTTATAACAACAAAGCGCCTTTGTGCAGAGACACCCAGGCAGCTGTTGAGTTAACCCATTCACACTTAAGAGTTTCTCTAGAGATATTGTCTGCTATTTTCATATTTTTGGAAATAACTTGGAAATAAAGCGAAAGATCGCAAAATATTTCAAGGAGAGTTGTTGTTTATCTTCTGATCAACATTTCTCCTTTAAATGTTTTCCAAAAAATGCTTTTGTAAGGAAAATATTTCCAAAATCATCAGGCCTCTTATGGCCGCTCTGAGTGTCAATGGGTTAATTATATACTGTCAAGAGTAGTGAGATACTGGCATAATATTTATCAGATGATATGATTCTTTTCTAATTTGATAATGGTAGTAATGTGGTAAGATATCGAGTAGGAGAACTGACCCCTGTAGGATCCTGTCATTCTTCTCACGTGCCACTGTGGCGGTTAGGAATAACTTGTTGTGAGAGGGGCCCAGCAGCATCGGCCCCTGCTAGAGAAACTAAGTATTTTAGCATGTGCAATATTTATCACACCTGCCACGGCACCTGAGCAAGTTCTCCCACCTCAACATTCAATCACGACCTATGGCCCGCAGGGTTAACCCGTTCATGCACAGAATAACCAAAAATGTGACCAACTTTTTTTGTGAGCAAAAATAACATAAAACAACTGAATAAACTTTTTCATAGAAATTTTAAGGCACAATTAATTATCCCTTTAAAAAGTTCAAACATTAACTTATGAATTGTTTTCCATTTTCTTTTTTTTAAAGAATGATTTGTCTGATCAACACTCAATCACAACAGTCATTACAATCAACCTTGTCATGCCCAGAATCCCCCCCCCCCCCCCCCAAAAAAAAAGAAAATTGCGTGGTGGTTTTGACTAAATACTCTGGGTTCCTTCACCTGTGACTTTCAAATATCACATCATGACTTAGCTGCACTACGATGGCAGAAAAACTGACAAACGAAATACCAAAGCAAAATTCCCAGCATGAAAGAATAAACCCATTCATGCCCGTAGCAGTCAAAACCACCTCACTATTTTGGTGATATCTCTCTTACAAAAGCAGTTTTTCAGAATATATCTTAAAAAGAGATGTTTATTCCAACTTTATATGCAACTCCCCTTCAAATATTTTTCAAATTTATCCTTGATTAATAAGTTATTTCCAAAAGTACCACAGGTCCAGACGACACTGATGCCAAGGAGATCTCCGGGCCTGAATGGGTTAAAAGCGACTTGCTGTAATCCTGATGAATACCAGCGAGGGCTTACGCGGATCATCCAGGGAGCTCCCCAGGGAGCATCGTGTTTTTTCCCACGTCTGAGCAGCGTAATGGATTACATTGGTTACTGGGTCAAGCGTGAGGTGTGTACTAATACTGACCACTCACCTGCACATAGTGCTGGTCTCTATAAACAGGGGATTTGCTATCAATTCTCTGCTATTATAAAGGTTACTGGCCTAGGTCATAGCATGTGGTCTGCACGAACCTGTCTATACAGATCACATATAGTCTGTCTTAAGAGGTGATTTGCTATCAATTCTCTGCCATTATAATGGTTACTGGCCTAGCTAGGTCATAGCATGTGGTCTGCACAAACCTATCTATACATAACAAATATATTTCTGTCTTAAGAGGTGATTTGCTATCAATTCTCTGCCATTATAAAGGTTACTGGCCTAGCTAGGTCATAGCATGTGGTCTGCACAAACCTATCTATACATAACAAATATATTTCTGTCTTTAGACAGGTGATTTGCTATTGATTCTCTAGATACCATTGTAAAGGTCACTGGCCTAGGTAATAGCCTTGGTCTTCTTGGACTGAAATATGTGATTATGGGGACAAAGTAGCTCAGTTGGTTAGGTGTCGGACTAGTAATCACAGGGTCGCTGGTTTGATTCCCGGCCACTCTGGGCACTTTGGTTGTTCTTGGGCAAAACAGTTTATTCCATATTGCTTCAGTCTACCCAGCTGCAAAATGGGTACCTAGCATAAGTAAGGCAGTGCTTAGAGTGTGTGCGCTATATGCTGCCAGTTGCTCTGGAATATCCCCCGGGGGATTGAAATGAAATGGTTTCTGTATGTACAGTGCCTGCTAGGGGAGGAAGGTCGTGTGAGCACTTCGGTGGATACTAGACTATAAACCGAATACCTTTACCTTTATTATTTGAGTGGCTGTCAAGCCCTATATGATATAGTATATATGATTAGGGCTCCCGCGATACACTCGTATACTCGCTGCACCGCGGATTGCCGCGATACGAATAGTATTCGAATATACGCATTTGTATATTCGAATACTGACGAATATACATAAAAATGAAACGCCCTACCTGTTTGCGGCCATAGAAGTTGAGGAAATCACTTCAAATAAGCAGCGCTGAGTGCGCTGAGTTTTGAAGTGCCTCCATTTTACGTTGTGGGCGCAAGATTACTAATGCCGGTGGGCGCACGATTTCTTATACCGGTTGATACCGGTTGAGCTTGGGGACCATTCCTGTCCTTAAAAGGTAAAACGGCGCTCTGGTTTTCAGATCGTCCTACGAATATTAGTATTCGTATTCGTGACCCTATATTCGTGAATATATTCGTATTCACCACCTACTGTATTCGTGAGAGCCCTATATATGATGTAGTCAGAATTTAGAAAATGCCTGCCAAAAACGTTAATATGGGGGTAATATTTCTGGTAATGGTCATAATCAAAAATTCTTCAAAGAAATTTTTAACTGTCTAAAAAGGAGGCTTTCATGGAACTAGTCGTCTTAAAGACAGGCTGGACAGGTGCTGGCTAAGAGCCTGATGATACATCTAGATGGCTCTTGTCAAATAGGACATCCAGGCAGGAAAGTGTCTATTGCATTGGGAAGATACCATCAGTCATTTCCTGCTGGGTACTTAGATAATTGCTAGAACTCTATCCTGATTCTGCCTCAGTCCCAGACAATACACATGAATAATTACTGAGAAATGCCATTTCCTTAAGTTAACGGCAGTTTATTGAATTGGTTGTCATGTCTGGGAGATGACAATGCATTGCTAGCAAATACCAAAGGCAAATGGCTTGATTCCTATGCGTGCCTTAAACAAGATTTTCTCTATTGATGGATAAATGTGTGTGTATATATATATATATATATATATTTATATATATGTATATATATATATATATATATATATATATATATATATATATATATATATATATATATATATATATATATATTTATATATGTATTTATATATATATATATATATATATATATATATATATATATATATATATATATATATTTATATATGTATTTATATATATATATATATATATATATATATATATATATATATATATATATGTATAGATACATATATATATATATATATATATATATATATATATATATATATATATATATATATATATATATATATATATATATATAAATATAAATATATATATATACACCGGCGGATCCACGTCGGTGGTTCCGGTGACAAGTCACCGCTCAGTTCAAAAACTGGACGTTTGGCACCGGTCAAATCCGCGAGCAGATTCCTGCCTGTTCACACCAACAGTTTAGACAGGCAGTTAAAGGACATCATGCCCCGGATAGATTTCCTTAAAAAACCCTGGGACAGGTGGATTTAGGAAGAGGATTATGGTCGACCACACTGTTGTCGCCGACGGCCGGATGTCTGACACAATTATCGAAAGTCTCCATGGGGAATATTGATAAGGACGGCAGATAATGGCATGGGGAGATAGAGATTAGTGTGGAGATAACTATTTATCATTCACGGCAGCGTAATTACTATCCGGTCGCCGCTTCACTATAAAGTGGAAGATGACTTTGAAAACTTGGTATAGAAGTATAATTATTCAAGCAGCAGATTTTTAGGAAATCATGAACAGCTACAATAATGTGATAGGAATGCTATAGTTGTAGATCTTATTTTCCTCTTGTAATGCGTGATTTATGTTCATTCTTCTCTACTATTTGAGTTCTTTTTCGTTCTTATGTTTATTGGGTTTACAGCCCTGTTGTATTTGTACCTTATGTTTTGTATACTTTTATGTCTGCCAGATATAGTCAATAAATATACAATACAATACAATAAACAATACTAGTAGGTAGTATTGTAACATTAAAGGTAGATTATACTGGTCAACATGTGCTGGTAGCCCGGCGCTCTTTTGCCAGTTTTGGATGGAGTGTACTCAGGATTAACCAGGTAAAATAAAATGCACCAGTTAGTGAATCCCCGGGAGGGGGCAGGGATAGTGTTCTCACCTTCAAGTTCTGCCCTATTTCGCATAGTGCACATTTTGTGAACCATATTTTCTAGTAGCCATGTGGGCATTCAAAAATTGAAAAATGAATTTGAAAATAAACGTTTATTGTGTTGATTTGCACACTGACAAGATCTAATTTTACTTGTTTGTCCACTGGTCGATTGGGCCCGTCAAAAACATGTAAATGGGATATCTTTTAAGGAGAATTTGGAGGTATTCACTACCCTGCCCTGTGGGGATAGTGAATGTGAAGTGTAATATGTAAGCAATCATTACAGTTTGAAAAATAAAGAAATATTTTATACATAAATTAGTATTATGAAATCCATTGCAAAAATAAGTAGTGAGTAATGAGTGGTTCAGTATATGGCTAAGAAATATTATAAACAAAATGAAATTTCTTGAAAAGTAAGTCCATAAAATTCATAATTTTTAGTGCCAGGAATGGCTGATAATGCATCTCAGAACATCAATAACCCTTTGGCTTCTGGGGGCCTTGAGCGGCCCCCAGACCCCCGGCCGGTAATGCTGAGCAACTACGGTGCTCAGTAGACATTTTCACTTTTGGCACCAGTCAAATTTAGGGCTGGATCCGCTCCTGATATATATGCATATATATATATATATATATATATATATATATATATATATATATATATATATATATATATATATATATATATATATATATATATATGTATAGATACATATATATATATATAAATATAAATATATATATATATATATATATATATGCATATATATATATATATATATATATATATATATATATATATATATATATATATATATATATATATATATATATATATATGTATACACAAAATTATATATATATATATATATTTATATATATATATATATATATATATATATATATATATATATATATATATATATATATATATATATATATATATATATATATATATATATATATAATATATATGTGTGTGTGTGTGTGTGTGTTTGCCCCTGCATGTGTGTTTGTTTGTGTGGATTTGTGTATTGGCGTTTGTGTGTGAGTATGCATACATGTTTCTTCTTTCACTGCCACAAACAGTAGCAGAGCCTGGAAATTTGCTTTGTAGGTAACTGTGAGATAGCAAAGGCCATAAGGGGAGGGACTCATTACCAGCAATTACAGCTAACATGGGGGAGTTAAGCAATCCACTCAAGGACATGCTAGTGACCTTCCTTCCCGCACAATCATTATTTAAGTCAGACTTGCTACAATTCTCAATGTTTAGTCTCAATAATGTACAGCAAGTCTTAGACTAGGTAACTTATCCTTGAGAAGTTGCTGTCTCAGTGTATCAACCAGACAACTAAGTCATACTAAATTCTTATTTGGCTGTAAATGATTTAATTTCCTATTACACAACTATTATTTCATAATGGTGAAGTATTTTTCTCTTTATTGATGCTTGAAATTAATGGTCAGTGTGTCTCAGGCACAACATAAAAATCTTACTTTCATAGTCGGCTGTAAATGGGTTAATAGTTTTCTAATAGACAGCTAATATTAGATAATGATCAAGCATTTCTTTCCATCAGACTTCAAACTAATGGTTGGAGAGGCTATATAAGGCAGGACATCGCTTCAATTATAAATCATGCCTTCTTACTTGGCAGTAAATGGGTTAATAGTTTCCTATCAAGCAGCTAATATTAAACAGTGATTAAGAATTTCTTCCCTTCATAATTGTAACTTCAAACTAATGGTTGGGGAGGCCAAGGCACGACATCGCTTCAAATATATATTATGCTTTCTTACTTGGCTGTAAATGGGTTAAGTTCCCTATCAGACAACTATTGGGAAATGATACCGTACTTCTCTTGATATCATGGCTTTGAATTAATGACCGGGCTCAGCAAGGCATGACACCACTACTCTTATAAACCATACTTTCTTATTTGGCTGTTAATGGGTTAAGTTTCCTACTAGTACTGTATAATGATACCATACTTCTCTTTAAGATCATGGCTTTGAATTAATGGTTGGGGTCAGCAAGGCACGACAACCCTCCACTAATAAATCATGCTTTCTTACTTGGTTATAAATGGGTTAAGCTTCCTATTGGACAACTAATATTCTATAACGATACCGTACTTCTCTTTATAATCATGGCTTTGAATTAATGGCCGGGGTCGGCAAGGCACGACACTGCCACACTTATAAACCATACTTTCTTACTTGGCTGCCCGCCGTTTCCTTGACAACAGCAAAGTAGCCCTTTGGGCCCTATTTCCATGGCAAGCGGGCCTCCTTCTGAGGAGTTCGTGGATGAAATATCAGTCTGCCGAGATAGAGCTAATAAGTCAAATGTGGTTTAGTGTTAACCCAATCATGTCTGGAGATCTCCTTCATACGTGTTGTCTAGACCAGAAGTCATGCTTTGAAAAATCATTGAAACTGAGCAAAGAATCACAAAATATTTGGAGGTCCAAGCTTTACATATAGTCAGGAGAGATTGGTTTGCTCCAGGCATTTATAAACCCTTATGAAAGCTACTTTCATCCAAAGCACGTAAAAGCAACTATTTTTGAAAACAATCTAAACACTGTAATGTTGGAATTCATTGGATTATTATAAGCTCTCGCTGAGTGCTATCATATGAGTACCAATGAGTCGAGGTTTCAGTCATTCATCAGGTTTTTTTGCATAATTATGTATTGGCCAAAATAATCTTAGCCAGGCCAGGGCGTCTGGTCATCATTTAGACACCCACACCCTCAAAAAATCATCCCTCAGAACACACAGTTTTTTTTGAGATAATTTCTAAAATGTCATTTACAAACATATAATTGAATCTTTTTCACCTCAATATAATTCCAATAACATTCTATAAGGATATTATGCCTAATTTCAATAAATAAATACATGTAAATGTTCATGATTGAAATAATAAATAATAATAATAATAATAATAACAATCTTTATTTCACAAGGGTAACACAGTCAAATACAGGATTTGATTTTGGCTGTGGTCCTCTGATTTAAGGATTATACTTGTCATGCTTCGGGCCACAGAGTTGAAAATTGTTCCTCTAGGTAAAGTCTCTTGAACGTTGAGAGAGATGGTGCCATTTTCATATTTAACGATAAGGAATTCCATAGTACTATGCCTTGGTAAGTGAACGAGTGTTTAAATAGCTGGATTTTGATCCTGAGTATGTGATTTCAGAGTATATTGTGGTCTCTTTTGAGAAAGAGAACGCCAAAACATTTTACATTTGCCAATTTTGGGCACCCAGTTTCTAAATCCTGGCTAAGACCCTGTTAGCCAAATTAGCCAGCAGCAGTAGCAAAAGGGTTAATGGGTTAAGCAGGAAGAGTGTATTAGAAGCTAGGAGACATTGCCGCTTTCGGGCGGACACCGCAGTGTCAGCCTCTCTAACCAAATGGAGCTGAAAAAACCTAGGTAGTCGTGACATTTTCCTAGAACTAACCTAAGAATTCTAGTTATTTCAGACTTCTCAAAGGAGATGAGGATGGAAGTTAACTTATCATCACTTCTTCTGCCAAATTGTGACAAAATCGCAGTTGTTAATAGTGGAGTTGATCTGAGTATCTAGGGAAAACGACTGCATAACTCAAAGTCAATTCAAACTTTCTCACATGCCACAAGCAGGATTCAAAGCAGGGAGACAGCGACTAGTCGTACGCAATGCCATAGACCATTCAGCCATTGGGGTCAGGCCCCTGATCAGCCCCCCCCCCCTCCTTTTTTGGAAAAGAGGGTGCTGGCAGAAAGTGTGCATGAGATGAGAAGGGGTGAACTAACAATCACATCAGGGAAGGAAGGGCCGAATAGGGGCAGGCTGTACCTTTTTGATTTAGGGAAAGCTAGGACCCCCCCCCAAAAAAAAAAATAATATATATATATATATATATATATATATATATATATATATATATATATATATATATATATATATATATATATATATATATATATATATATATATATATTCTTGGACTCAGGAATAATACAGATTCATTCTATTCTTGACAACACTGAAAACATGGTTGCACTAATTATATGATATTTATAAAACAGAACAAAAACTGAGGATTACCATGCTTGAGAAACACTATACAAGTTAATCCTGTTATAGTAAGCGTGGTCGACCGCCTGCTATCGACCCAAAGGCACACACCACAATGCAGGCTAAGAGGTTTAAAAATCAGTTAAGGCTGGCACTAATGGGTGATATCTAATTCAGAGGACCGATATCAAATCTAGTTAGTGTGGATTTTTACACAGGGTGAGTCTGTCCTCAGCAGTTGGAAATTCCCCCAAGTCCAACATCAGCACAATAAACACATATTGTCAGCAAAGCACTCACTTAACCAGACTTAATACTGTGGCTGGAGCAAGTATTACTGAATGAAATGCCTTTTTCTGTTGTTTGATAATCTATCAACTTGAGGGTGTGTAAAACGATTTTCTGTCAAGAAAAATGGGAATTTTAAGTACCAAGGAGGCTGCTGTACTGATAGAGGACCAAAAATAGAACTCAGTATATCACTTAGTGTGAACGACTGCATGCATGACACCTGTTGACCAATCAGCATACAGAATCACAGCAGAGCAGGTGATTAAGTCAATCTGAGGGAAAACTGGGCCCCTAGCATTAAATGTCTAGAGTCCCAGAGCAATTCTAGTAGCAAATGCCCCTGAAAGCCTAATGTTGAATCCTGACCGGTAGTGGAATATATTGCCCCAATCAGCCTGCTTGTGGTAGAGGTCGCTAGTGGAATATATTGCCCCAATCAGCCTGCTTGTGGTAGAGGTCGCTAGTGGAATATATTGCCCCAATCAGCCTGCTTGTGGTAGAGGTCGCTAGTGGAATATATTGCCCCAATCAGCCTGCTTGTGGTAGAGGTCGTAGGGCTCTGCCACCCTGCACATACATATTTCAGCCAAAAGACTCACTGCATGGGATGAATGCATGATGGGACGTCATATCATCTTATCAGTAAGAAATAAAATCTTACATACATGAGGTTATTTTGTTTTCCTGTTGCTCTAGATGCACAATAAAAAATGGGATATTCAGAATTTCATTCATTGTTGCTTTTACTGCACACAAAAAATGTGACAAGTTTTTTCTTGTCAAAACCTTGTCATATTGACAAGTTAAGGCTCGTCAAGTACGCTGACGAGTTTTTGACAACCCTGCAAAGTGGGTTGTCCAAAACTAGTCAAAAGGTTGTCAAGTACGTATCCCATAATGCACTGCTCAACTCAGAACGAGGCTCTAATGGAGGACAAAGGAGCTGAATCAAAGTAATTACTGTATTTCATATCCATTCAATATCTACTTAAATATGATCCATCTTGCATTATTTTTCCAATAACATATTAAACAAACTGACTATTTTGGACATGCAGGTATTTTAGGAATGTTTTGAGTGCAATGTGAATCATATTTTCAAATGTGGAATTATTGTTTTCTTTTTTGTCAAAATTAGTTTATAAATGTGCATATATCTCCAATTTGCCATTGCAAGATCCAGTATTGAACTTTTGGGTCAGTAATTTTTGTTGTGTCCTTTTTGGCGTTTTTTTTGGGAAAGAAATAAAAATAATTTGAAACTGACATATATTGCTTTGTTCTACTTGACGACCTTTTGACAAGATTTGCCACAGAAACTCGTCTTGACAAACGTAAACTCGTCGTTTTGGGCACCATCGAAATGACGACCCAAAACTTGTCAATATGACAAACTTTTGACAAGTTTTTGAGCCCCATATTTTTTGTGTGTGCCATTTTGAGAGGAAATCACTACCAGCCAGCTGAAACACTAAGAACTTATTACAGATACCACTCACTAATCTGAAGAGGTTTGGTGACAGAGCATTCTGTGCCTATGCACCACGCCTTTGGAATGAGCTCCCTGACAACATCAAGGCTGCCGATAGTGTGCAAAACTTCAAGAAACAGCTGAAAACATTGCTATTTCGAAAGGAGTTTAATTGACTATATGGACCATGACAACTGTCCAATGACTTTAAAGCGCTTTTGAACATTATAGGTGGAAAGGGCGCTATATCAAATATCAATTATTATTATTATTATTATTATTATTATTATCATTATTAAGTGGTGGTGGAGTAACTCAATAACACTAGTAATTAACTTTCTCACATGCCTCAAACCAGATTGGAAATAGTTGAGGCGGTTCTTTTGAGGCACTACGGACATGGAGTGGTAAACCGATCATAAGGAGCACTGGCCTAGCTGTAGGCAGGCCAGAGGTTCCATTGTGAGAGATTTCTTTACCCTTATCTAAGAACGGGTGGAAACTGTCTTGTTTGTTCACATCCCAGCCACCATCACATGACAGGGAAGAGCACATTTGATGAGCCTAGTTTTCCGTAGTGAAAAAGGAAACAAGAAAAATAAATCTCACTTATCACCATGCGCCCTCTTTACTAATGTACAGAACAAGCTAATGTAATGACCATTTGTAAAAAGAATGACCAATAAAAAAACAATAATTCCTTAAAAGCAGGTGATGTAAAGATCCTTTTAACTCAAGTAACGAGGTATACACAGTTGGTTGTCATCGGGTTAGAGACACCTTTTTTTGGTTGTCATCGGGTTAGAGATACCTGAAAGTTGCACATGTTACAATATGTTAGAATTGCTCTCAGCAACAACCTGAAAATAACCAAGCCACTCATAATCAAGAAATAAGGGAATTTAGAATTTTTGTTTATTGTCACTTTTTCTGCCAATCTATTGCAGCTAGGCTGTGTCAGTCTTGTGCGTGGCTAGCCAGTTGTAATTGGAGGAGGCATTTCTGGACTATCCGGCAAAAGCCACTGCTTAACCCCAAGTCACTGGCAACTCTTCTCTTATAAAAAGTGTCAGTCATAGATGTTACAATTAATATATATAGTATTTTGACCTTCGCATAGATGTGTGAATTTGGAAAGAAAATGATTTGATTGGACAACCAATTTTCATATTCACCGTTCTGTGTGTCAACTAGTTCATCTCAGGGATTTCATCTGAATGGGATCTATTTCTTTAAAAAAAAAAGATAAATACATCTCAGATGTTATTTTCTACATAACACGTGCGTGCAGATATCAGCGGTATTTAATGTGGAAGCAGCTGTGCATTAAGGCTATTACTCCTTTGGTTACAATAGCCTATAGCAGCTGCTATCTAACACAGTAATCAGCCCATTTCATACACGCTGGATGTCTGCAGAACCCTTCCATTGCTACTCTTGTCCAAAGGAAAAGGACAAAGATTTTTGAAAAACATCTGAACCCTGCCATGTTGGCATTCATTAGATAGCTCTCACTGAGTACTCTCAGATGAGTACCCGTTTGCCAGGGTTTCAGACATTTTTCGGTTCTTTTGCATGATTTCGTATTGGCAAAATTAGCCACCAGCAGCATAATGGTTAATCTGTCCATGCCAGGTGACCTTGGGAAATCTTGTCTGGATCTAAGATATTTTCAAAAATAACTATGCATGAATTCACAAAATATTTGAAGAAGAGTCGTTGGTTAGGCTCTTACCCAGATTTCCCATTCAATTTTTCTCTATAAGCTCAGGCCAAAGAATATCCCCAAAATAGTAAGGGCGTTTTTTGGGAGCTACTAGCATGAATGGATGAACTCTTCTAACTTCTATCCAAGCCTTTGTTGAAAATCTTTTAAGTTATAGGTATTTCTTACTCTAAGTTTAGGTCAAGGTCGTTTGTAAGGATGAATTTTGGGGAATACCTTGGCTCTTCAGGAAATCTTAAGGGATTCCAAACCTTCAGATATCCTATGTAACTGGGCCCTGGCCTAGGGGAGGATTGGCATTCTTGATAATATAGAGGTTTTATCTGGCCAACCAGCCCCTTTACATTATATGTCTAGAGGCCAATATTAATTTTATTGGCACAAGCCCCTTAAACAGCATTGTTGTTAAGTCCTGAACGATAAAGATAATAGGACTGAGTGTATTTCTAACAGTATCGAAGCTCTTTCCTTGAAATGAAAAGGCAATTCTGCTCGCCCCTCATTGCGACACTCCTCACCACTGGCAGGGACTGAGCCAGGACCCGTCTTACCTGTCTTTTGAACAGGCAGTTTCCTAAAAACCTCCTGTTTGGACAGGCAAAAATTTCTATGATGATTTTTCATTTTTGACTTTTGGGGTGTAGTAACCAAATATTTTCCTAACAAACCATCTTCTAGGATATAGCTGAAGTATGAATTGACCTTTTTGACACACTAGGCTATTAAATGTAGCTGGTATAAGGATTTGAAGTAAATAAGTAGCTAAATCTGGACGGGCAGATATTTTGAAATAGCTGTTTTGGACAGGCATTTTTGAAATCCTGGCAAAGACCCTGCTCACCAGTATGAATATTTGATTTCTATGGTCGCTTTAAGCCCTGCGTTGGAAGTTGTAGCGTGTCAAGGCAGTATTGCTGAGTGATCTATGGACTTGAAATTTGGAATTTCATTTATTGTTACTTTTTCTGCCATATTGCTGCAAAGTCTTGACTAGTTGTAAGTGGTGGAATAAACTGGAGTGTGGGAAAACCGCCACTTAACTCAAAATCATTGGTAACTTTCTCACATGCCCTAGCCATGACTTGAACCTAGGCGGTAGAGAGAGACAACGAGTAGTCAGTGGCAACAGCTGAGAGCACTCTGCCGTCAGGGTAGGCCCCCATCACCAGGGCAGTATGTTATATTAATGTGCACTTGATGGCATCCTGGCCAGACTGCAGGTCTTTAGGTGCACATGCCAATACATATACAACCCTGGTGAACAGTAATTAAGGTTTTTATTATTGCTCCTCTGAATAAGTAATATATAGTGATTTAATTAATAGTATCTTGTGATTTACAGTGTACAGGCTCACTAGAACCAAACAGGGGAAGGTTTTCAAATAATTTCAATTTCTGCTAATTTTCTTTTTTTTTCTTTTTTCATGAGAACTTGTATCATGAATAAAGTAAAATGGTATTAACACGTTAATCAATTTTGAAACTCTATCTTGAGATTATTGGAAGGTTTCTGCCTCTGCCATGGCAAAATGGACCTCTGCTCAGTGAGTATAGTGCTGGTACTCTGTCTCACAGTTAACTCACAGAGCCCAAGAGTTAGTCTGTGACTTCAATGACTCAAGTAGGAGGACCCTGAATATGGCAAATAAGCTTCAGGCTTTAGTTGCATTACTGGGCAAATAAAACCTGAGCCAACATGCCCCAGGCAAGCGGTTTTAACAATATTACTGGGTCCCAGAATTGAATAAGCTTTCCAATAGAGCAAATACATTTCAGACCATTCACAACAAAGCTAGTTAAAACCAAGCCAACATGCCCCAGGGATAGTGGTTTAACCAATATAAGTTGGTTCTTCACCTGAATATGGGGGTCATCATAGTAAACAAACTTAAAGCCATTTACAAATGAAGGCAGGTAAAAAGTGGCTTTAACAATATATATAAGTAGCATCCCTAAACTGAATATGTTACTCTAGATATAGGGCAAACACACCTCTGGTCATTCACAGAGAAGAGCAAGTAAAACAGGGCAAACTTGCCCCCATATAACAAGTGACAAAGTAGGTTGATCCCAAAACTGAAGTAGGTACTCTACCTATACTCAATATCATATATGGCCCAAGAGGTGGCAACATATATAAGTATTTACTTGCTCTTTATTGTATATAGCCCTATTAAGGTTCATTCCCTCTGCTGGGTACCATATTCTGTAGAGGTGGCAACAGTATTTACTATATAATTAGCACCTGTAGAGAATATGGCACTCAACAGAGCAAATGAATTCCAGGCTATATAAACCCATTTATGCTTGTAGCACTTCAATAAGGCCTGAGTATTTTGGGAATAGTTTCCAAACAAAAGTTCATTCTGCTCAATATCTGAAAGAGATTTTTTTTTGAGACTTCATTCAAGGTATAGACAAGTACTCGGAAGCTCGAGCTTTCGGTAGCTGGGGCCTCCGATACGATCGCTCGAGTCAAAAGGTTGATCGCTCGGAAATTAAGAGCTGACAATATTTTTGTATTAACACATGCTTCCGATGCATGTGTGGCCTAGCGATGGCTAAAACTCCCACATTTCAGCCAGATTTCATGAAAGAAAATGTGTTTTGTTAAGTCTCGGTGTCAGTAGCGTATTACGCCATCTTTTGGTGCACCGATTCTCAATTGCCCCGGTACACGCGCAATATTGTTTTAAATCATTCACCTTAAGATCTCATCAATGTGGCCGGAAAACTTGATATGGACTTGAGTTTTGGTCACTAGATTTGCCGAGCAATTGAGTTCATTTTTTGGGCCGAGCGAGTCCCAGCACTAATAGGTCAAGATGTCACTTGTCCAGGGACTCTCCAGGCCTGAATGGGTCAACAACTCTGTTTGTTGGTCCCTTAATTAACCCATTGATGCCTCTATTGCCCAAAACCCCCAGACTAATTCGTCGATATCGCTCTAATAAAATCAATTTTCAGAAAACATTTGGAGATAAAGTATTGATCAGAAACTAACTCACAACTCTCCTTCAAATATTTTCCCTATCTTTGATTAATTTTGCAGTTATTTTCAAAAGTGTCATTGGTCCAGACGACACTGGTCAAAGTGATCTGTAGGCATGAATGGGTTGACAGAGAAAATTATCTTCAGACCCTGAAGATAATGCTTCCAGGCCATTGGTTATCAAAGAGCACCTAGACACATTCTGAACTTCCCTTAACCCTTATGCTGCTGATGGCAAATTTGGCCAATACAAAATTATGCAAAAAAACCTGAAAAATGACTGAAACCCTGGCAAATGGGTACGCATCTGAAAGTACTCAGCGAGAGCTATCCAATGAATACCAACATGACAGGGTTTAGATGTTTTTCAAAGATGTTTGCATTCTTGTGCTTTGGACGAAAGTAGCCTCAGCAACTCATTCATGAATGCCTGGAGATCTACTACTTGAGAAGTATTGTCAGGACCAGTATTAACTAGACTTACCATTCATTTGAAAATACTTTTGGAATGGAGCATTAATTGAAGAAATATTTGAAGGAGAGTTGTAGATAGAGTTCATATGAACAATACTCCTTCAAATATTTTCTAAATATCGCTTTTGTTGAAACGATATTACCAAAGCAGTGAGGTGTAAATAGGCTGCTACAGGCATCAACAGGTTATTAACAAGATTGCACCCAAGAAAATCAATCCATAAGCAGCCCATGATTTCATGGACACCTACTTTCAATTTCTCTGCCTAATCAACTGAATCTGGAACCTAAAACCCAATGAATAAATCCATACATCCTAACTCCTGAACCTGACAGACCAATAAAACAGACCTTTGACATTCAAGTCATGAATCTAAATCAATAAATCACTAAACATTTAGAAATTGTGTCAAGTGGAACATTTTTTAGGATAAAAAAAAGAATGCCAACAAAATACTGCACTGACGAGTTGATAGATAAGTGCTAAGGCCTAAAAAAAAAGTTGTTTGTTTCCTGTAACCCTACCCTAACAAGTTTTTATTCAAAAAAATCCCTACCCTAATTTTTTTCGCCCTCCCAACTTCCAATCAACGAAAAACATGCATAAAACCCACATTTTTGACCAAAAGAAATAATGCAAAAAATTTTTTTTTACTGACCTACCTACCCTTTTTTTTTTCGGACCGTTACTGGAAACAAACAGTTTCTTTTTTTAGGCCTAAGCTCACATCTATCTTTCTATCATATGGTTTGGGTCTGAGGTTTACTGTATATCAAGCATACTGCTGTAACAACCTCACAAATTAATTTCTCGACATGTCAGCCTGTCTTTACCTCCCTTTTATGCAATGCCAACCAGAAGCATTGAATGCAAGTGCTTTTAGCAGATTGGTGAAATTAATAGGCTATAAAATTGATATTTGACCACTAAAATGTTGAAAAAATAATGGCAGACACTTCTTTTTGAAATCCTCATCCAAAACTTTGTACGAGCCACTATGTCTCAAAAATATTAACATGACCTTCCCACATAACCTACATAAGCTTGAATACTAAATAGCCATTCAGCAATTGCCAGAGTAGTTGTGCCCTCTGCCTTTAGACTAGCATCGAACCTTTCGACTAGCATCTGACTTTTTGGGGAGTAAAAACCAAATATTTTTCTAACCAATCATTTTCTAGGACATAGGGGACATGGAAATATCCCTTATTGATACAAATGTAGTTGGTATTAAGATTTGAAGTAGATGAGTAGCTAAATAAGGATGGACAGAAACTTGAGAATTGGTATTTTGGACAAGCATTTGCTGCAGATCCAAATTGATCCAACTATTTTCCTCACAAAAGCATCTATCTAAGAATAATTGAAGAAGAAATGTTGATGGAAAAACTACCTAAAATTCTTGCTTTACCCTTCAATGCTGAGGCTACTTTCATCCAAAGAACACGGACACAAGATTGTCTGAAAACCATCTAAACCCTGTCATGTTGTATTCATTGGATAGCTCTCGCTGAGTACACTCGGTAAGTACCCTTGTGCCAGGGTTTCAGTAATTTCTTCAGGTTTTCACATTATTTTTTGTATTGGCCAAATTAGCCACCAGCAGCATAAGGGTTGAATATTCATCAAATCCAGCTTGCTGTGTGTACAGTACTAACCTGCAGGAGTAGTAGTTGGATTCCACACAGCTTGGTACCTAGTAGCTGAAATGCCATGCAACTACCAGAAGATGCTCCACCTGTCACTCTCGCTCATTACCTCATCAGTCATGGTTTCACACCTGCGCACACCTGTCAGGAGACAGAGAGGAAAAGATGGAAACAATGGAAACAATGATGCTAATGTTTTTATTATAATTTGATTTATTTATCACACATGGAAATATGACAGCCTGAGTTTTCACTGAGAATATATAATAGGGCTATCATACATATGTTCAACAGCAGATCCTGGATTTCTGTGTTCTGCCAATTCCTGGAAATTTAGGCCACTTTTAAGGATTTTGATATTATTCATGGGTTCAGAGTGCTCGATTTTTCTGAATTGAAATCTGAGATGAGCCTGGTTCATAGTGGCCCAAAATTCATAAGAGGTTTTTTTAACAGAGGTAGCTATAGATTAACCCGAAAGGTTGAATTTCATAGAAAGTCACATTTTGAATTTACAAAAGGAGGTTACGCCAAAACAATCAAACCCCCTCTGTATCTGCAACTGTACTATTGATATGGTCTTCAAGCAGGGCTCAACATTAAGAAAAAACTTCATAAGCCCAGCAGGGCTAGTTACCGAAACTTTTACTAGCCCTGAACTATTTTTGCTAGCCCTGATATTAATGAGAACTCTTTTCAAATAGCGACCTCTGTTGATATCATAGCCTCTGTTGATAAAATGAAAAGAATACAGTGTATTGTGGTAAATTGAGTTATATTATCATCCAGATAGTCCGAGCCAAAGGAGGGCTTCATACTTTTTTATGTGCTGATATTCTAATTCTATCTAGCCCCTCAGGGCTACTGACAGGTAGAACGTACTAGCCCTGACTTTCAGTAACTAGCCCGGGGCTAGCCTGAACATCGAGCCCTGTCTTCAAGTATTCCATCACCATGCACCACGTGATCATACTGGCACAGGTGGTCAGTGGTCAGTTTAGTTCACATTTATCTCACCAGGTGATCTTAGAAGGCTGTTTTATCATTATCATTCAAGCAGTTATAGGAGGCCTATATTATAAGAATTTCACAAAAAATCAACATATTTAAGTTACAAAACTTAGCTTTGGCCAACTTCATGGGAAATAAATACTTTTATGGTATTACAATCAAAACAGGAGATCAGAAATTTTGAAGGTAACTATGATTACCAAGGAAAAGTACTCTTCTAGAAGGACCTAAAATTTGATTTTAAATAAAATCAGATTTGTATTCTTCCTAGCTGTAAAGGTGTCAATTTATTGATCAGAGACCCACTGCAGGTGAGTATGTCATTACCTCTCAACACTCAGATCTCCATGACAACCTGATAACTTGGAAGATATAAAAACTAAGATCATATTTCAAGAATATTTGATCGAATTCTCCAGCATCAAGGAGAAACAAAACTTTCCATCAAATCTGCACCTATATAAAGATTCCGCATATTAGATGTTCAAAATTTGCAACCTAAAAATATTAGATGTTCTTTTTTTTATATAGTATGATATCACATAAGTCATTACAGTTGTTTTTTATCAATTTGATTTGGGTTTACCCATTCATGCATGCAGTGACCAAATTAACCTGTACGTTTACATGATTCTTTTGAAACCAAGGCATTTTTGGAATTAAAGAAAAGTGAAATGTTGATTAGAACACAAACAACAAACTCTCCTTTAAGTAGTTCAGGCTCACTCTTAGTACCTGATTTATTTAAAATATCTGATATATTTGCTGATCCAGACAACACTCGCGAAGGAGATAAGGTTAAGAACTACAGATCTTGCACGCACATAGCAGCGTCTTTATTAATGATAATCACTGCCTCATTCGATCACAGGCATTAATACTAAGCTGTAGGCTTAGGTGATTACCAGCTAATTACCTGTCAATCCTCTGTTCATGTAAGTATTCTATATTGCTTGCAGTATCTTCAGACCTTGAGAGCCTTAACCCATTCATGCCCAGTGCTACATTTCATAAGTATCATCTGTATAGTCACAGTCAGCAGGGTGACCATTTAAACACCCAAACCATCAAAAATGGGCACCCTTCAGTTCAGGACACTCAATTTTTGTGAGAAATTTCTTAGAATCTCAAGTTTAAGTACAACATTGAATTTTTACACCTTATCATATAATTCCCATGACATTGTACAATGATATAATGCCGATTTTTAATAATTAGATACATGTTTGTGGTTGTGATCTAAATACATTTTGAGTCTCCCTTGAAATTGAAAAACGGGAAGCCCAAAAACCTACCAATTGCCAATTTCAGGCACCCATTCTCTAAATCCTGGCTTAAACTCTGAACATCTTGGTAGATGATACATTTGAAAATTATTTTGAAAAATAAATAGAACTAAGAAATAAAACATGAAGACATCGTTTTTGAAGGAGAGTTAACCATTTAGTTCTAACGTAATTCTCATAAAATATTTCCAGAACAGACATACACAGGTTAAAGTTGACGGGCCCGTACAGCCCCGTTATAACGGGCCAGTTTAGACACGGGCCCGTTACGGGCCTATTTTCGATTCCTCAATATATCTACATTTGAAAAAAAGAAATAATCCAAATGTCTTCCTCAGGATTTATAACATGTGCCAGTCAATACATACCCATTTGCACGCATCACAATCCCATGCTTTGTAAGTGTCAGTGCATAATGTGAATAATGCTTACAATATGACGATTCTGCCCAATTGATCATTTTGGAAATATTGAATACATAAAACATATTTTTTATAACATTTTCAAAGATTTATTTTAGAAGATTTTTTTTTTAAATATTTGGCTTTTTAAGATAAAAATATTGTAAAATATGTTGTAAAATATGGCCACCAGATGTCTCTGTTAACCAGTTATAAGGGGCCCGTTACGACTTGAAGACCCGTAACGGACCCGTTATTTTGACGGGCCTGTAAGGGCCTATCATAATGGGCCCATAACAGGCCCGTTACTGGCCCGTCAAAATAACGGGCCTGTATGGGCCCGTCAATTTTTACCTGTGTAAATGCATGCCCATTTGCCATGGCAAGTAAAAAATGCTGCCAGACAAGTAGAAAGTGTAACATATTTGCCCCACCAGGGATCGACAGCTTCAAAACTTTCCAATTGCCAATCTTGAATTCAATAGTCCCAAAGATCTAATACCCCACAATCTACAGAGATTCAAAATTTTGCTAGACAAGTGCAGTTATTTTGATGGGCAAGCAAATTGTACACATGTAGCAACTTGCTCTGTACGGCAAGTTTATTCGAAAATGTATGACAGTCCCTGCTGATATAATATGCTACCATCAGAATGGCTGAGCATTTTCCAGTGCTACAGGCACGAACGGGTTAATGATGAGACTCACTGACTTTGACTAATTTCTTCAGGCAAAAGATACATAGGTGGGGAGGACTTGAGAAACCCACAGAGATTGAGTGGACTTTTGTTTATGCTCACTTTTTCTGCCATACTACATCAAGTACTTATAGGGGTTAGTGATGGAGGATACTGTCGTCTTCCCTTTGGTCAATTCAAGCGATACCACCATCTCCCCCCTTGGTCACTAGTATCTTTAGTACATCTCCAAGTGTAACCACCATCTCCCCCCTTGGTCACTAGTATCTTTAGTACATCTCCAAGTGTGACCACTGTCTACCCCTTGGTCACTAGTATCTTTAGTACATCTCCAAGTGTAACCACTGTCTACCCCTTGGTCACTAGTATCTTTAGTACATCTCCAAGTGTGACCACTGTCTACCCCTTGGTCACTAGTATCTTTAGTACATCTCCAAGTGTAACCACTGTCTACCCCTTGGTCACTAGTATCTTTAGTACATCTCCAAGTGTGACCACTGTCTACCCCTTGGTCACTAGTATATTTAGTACATCTCCAAGTGTAACCACTGTCTACCCCTTGGTCACTAGTATCATTAGTACATCTCCAAGTGTGACCACTGTCTACCCTTTGATCACTAGTATCTTTAGTACATCTCCAAGTGTAACCACTGTCTACCCCTTGGTCACTAGTATCTTTAGTACATCTCCAAGTGTAACCACTGTCTACCCCTTGGTCACTAGTATCTTTAGTACATCTCCAAGTGTGACCACTGTCTACCCCTTGGTCACTAGTATCTTTAGTACATCTCCAAGTGTAACCACTGTCTACCCCTTGGTCACTAGTATCTTTAGTACATCTCCAAGTGTAACCACTGTCTACCCCTTGGTCACTAGTATCTTTAGTACATCTCCAAGTGTAACCACTGTCTACCCCTTGGTCACTAGTATCTTTAGTACATCTCCAAGTGTAACCACTGTCTACCCCTTGGTCACTAGTATCTTTAGTACATCTCCAAGTGTAACCACTGTCTACCCCTTGGTCACTAGTATCTTTAGTGCATCTCCAAGTGTAACCACTGTCTACCCCTTGGTCACTAGTATCTTTAGCACATCTCCAAGTGAAACCACTGTCTACCCCTTGGTCACTAGTATTATTAGTACATCTCCAAGTGTGACCACTGTCTACCCCTTGGTCACTAGTATCTTTAGTACATCTCCAAGTGTGACCACTGTCTACCCTTTGATCACGAGTATTATTAGTGTGCATCTCCAAATTTGACCACTGTCTACCCCTTGGTCACTATTATTATTAGTACATCTCCAAGTGTAACCACTGTCTACCCCTTGGTCACTAGTATCTTTAGTACATATCCAAGTGTAACCACCATCTCCCCCCTTGGTCACTAGTATCTTTAGTACATCTCCAAGTGTGACCACTGTCTACCCCTTGGTCATTAGTATCTTTAGTACATCTCCAAGTGTAACCACTGTCTACCCCTTAGTCACTAGTATCTTTAGTACATCTCCAAGTGTAACCACTGTCTAACCCTTGGTCACTAGTATCTTTAGTACATCTCCAAGTGTAACCACTGTCTACCCCTTGGTCACTAGTATCTTTAGTGCATCTCCAAGTGTAACCACTGTCTACCCCTTGGTCACTAGTATCTTTAGTACATCTCCAAGTGTAACCACTGTCTACCCCTTGGTCACTAGTATCTTTAGTACATCTCCAAGTGTAACCACTGTCTACCCCTTGGTCACTAGTATCTTTAGTGCATCTCTAAGTGTAACCACTGTCTACCCCTTGGTCACTAGTATCTTTAGCACATCTCCAAGTGAAACCACTGTCTACCCCTTGGTCACTAGTATTATTAGTACATCTCCAAGTGTGACCACTGTCTACCCCTTGGTCACTAGTATCTTTAGTACATCTCCAAGTGTGACCACTGTCTACCCTTTGATCACGAGTATTATTAGTGTGCATCTCCGAATTTGACCACTGTCTACCCCTTGGTCACTATTATTATTAGTACATCTCCAAGTGTAACCACTGTCTACCCCTTGGTCACTAGTATCTTTAGTACATATCCAAGTGTAACCACCATCTCCCCCCTTGGTCACTAGTATCTTTAGTACATCTCCAAGTGTGACCACTGTCTACCCCTTGGTCATTAGTATCTTTAGTACATCTCCAAGTGTAACCACTGTCTACCCCTTAGTCACTAGTATCTTTAGTACATCTCCAAGTGTAACCATAGTCTACCCCTTGGTCACTAGTATATTTAGTACATCTCCAAGTCTAACCACTGTCTACCCCTTGGTCACTAGTATCTTTAGTACATCTCCAAGTGTAACCACTATCTACCCCTTGGTCACTAGTATTTTTAGTACATCTCCAAGTGTAACCACTGTCTACCCCTTGGTCACTAGTATCTTTAGTACATCTCCAAGTGTAACCACTATCTACCCCTTGGTCACTAGTATCATTAGTACATGTACGCTTCAAATGGGAGTGGAATCCTCAGACATAGTGCAGTGGTGAGACAGTTCTGGCTCAATGCACTAGACTGCTTAGCCATAGAGGCAGCCCCTATGACAAGAATACAATAACAAAGGGCACATGCTGCCTGCTAGTTCAAGAAAGGTGCACTTATTTGATAACATTTACAGGGGTGTCAGACCACAGGGAAACATGTCAATTTCAGATATATACACATGTATATAGATATATAGAGAGAGTCCCCTCGGACCTGTATACGGAGGTTTTCATCAGAAAACTGTCCATTCAAAAGGCAGGCTGGATGGGTCCTGGCTTTAGAAGTCCTCGGAGGGCCAGGAGTAATAGGCTAATTAAGGTTCAACAGTTCAAGAAGATCCTAATGGCCAACCCTTGTTGGACTACTAGTCCCCAAGCTTTAGTACCTGTTTCCATAAGAATAAGAAGTCCATGTAAGGAGTTCATATCTGCTTTAACGAAGGGTTGGAGAACCCTAAAAATTCAGTAGCCCTCTTTTAGTTGCCGTGTCAGCAGATTTTCCAAGGTTGAGTAGCTGTGGGTTATGGGGCTACTTAGTAGTTGAGCCATGTATGTAACCTATCAATAAATTAGCCATCAGCCTGTTGGTTGTCGCTAGTGTCTATCCCATATATAGTATTTCACCAGTAATTAAATGTTCCATAGATCACGTTGCTATGCGCAGATCCATCAATAAATTAGCCACTAGTCACCTGCGTATCAATTTGTGTTTTAACCCATTCATGCCCGTAGCATCATTAAGCATTTTGGCTAGGCATTTATCTGCATTTTAGTGATGGAAATACATTGGCATAACGGCTTGAGCAATGAGCAATACCTATTGGGTGTCACATGACAATAGGAGGCCATAGTTCTATGCGCTGGCAGGTTCCAGCTAATTCCGGTAGTCGTCACACCTCCAGCAAGTTCCCCGGTAAGTTATCCATCATGTCCGCTTATCAAGGCCGATGCTTACTTGGGTTTCGTGTGAGTTACCAGTAGTGTATGATGAATGGAGCGGCAGCCTGGCACGGTAATTCCCTATCGCAGCAATCATGCTCACACAGGGGTGGCCAAGCATGAGAGTTCTTGCCTTTATACATAGCCTAGCCCTAGGCCAAGAAATTTATTTCACTTCTTTAATAACTTACCTGATGTTTATTTACCATTCTAAGATGTCTTACCCATATTTAGTTCTATATTGTCTCGCCAGGCGGCCAGCATGGGTTCATTTGGATTTCTTAAAATTCTTATGATTCTGACTGACCAATGTGACCACCCTTGGTGCCATCTATCACCATCCATTGGAACTAACACCTAGACATTAATCAAATGACAGATTTTCTTTAACAGAGAAAAGCATTATTTAATGAAATCATAGACCAGGGGCCTATTTCACGAAAGTCGGATAATGGGTTAGCCAGCTAACTGCAAGCTTACCACAGGCTAGCCAGCTAAATTCGGTTTCACAAAGAATCCTAAGCCAGCGATTATCCTGTTCCCATGACAAAATAAGTCTGAATGGCTAGCCTGCTAGGAGCAGGCTAGCCGTTCAGGATAATGTATAGGCTGCACTAAATACTTTGAAATTCATGATAAACATTAGCGAAACATAAAGCCAAAATACGTACCATAAAATTCAAGAGTGAACATTCCTTAATGGTGAGACCAAAAGTGAAATGTTTATCTTTTCTAAATGTGCTTATGGAAGCATTATAGACAAGACCTTTTCTAGCTGTCTCACGTTAAACACGGACGATCTTCTGCTGCTGAAAACAACAGACCTAACAATGGTGCGCGTGTCGTTGGGCAGTGTCACGTAGAGGATATGGCGCCAGTTTCCAAGCACAACAGACAGTGCACGTCACGGCACGTGCGGATAATGATTGTTGAGCAAAAACATAAGCAGCCTCATGCTGGCTAAGTTTAGCTGGCTAAGTTTTTCTTCGGGAAACCGAATTTTCAGGATAAGAAAGATCTAGGATAAACTTAGCTAGCTAAAAATATAGCTAGCTACCGTAAATTCTCGCAAATCTCGGACACTTTTTATTAATTACAATTTTCGTTGGCTGATGGTGGCCGAAATTTACTGAAAATAGCGATCAAATGCCAGACACCGTGGCCTAGTTTCGTCGATATCATCAATTGAAACGAAAGCTACATGTACTATGATGTAGATGGAACTGAAAATCGACCGCTAACTTCGTACACAAGAATATAATTTTCCCCCACAAAACCCTTATTGTCCACCTACCTGACTTGTCATTCCTCTGCTATATGTATACTAATAAAGTAAATTGCCTCCCTTGTATGTTGTTTACTTGTTTATTCTTGCTGCCGCATGCCTAATTACGCATTCAACTTTCAAATGGCGCAGCCCATGAGATCAATGTGTTTACTTCCGGTTTCGGAGCCGGTGTGTTTTGGCAGATATAGGGACACTAGAAATGTTAGTTTATATTCTAAAATCAAGCGGAAACTTCGTAAATTTAAACATCTCTTTCACTTTGGCCGATATTATCAATTGTCAATTGAATTGAAATGAAAGCTAGATGGAAATTCGATCACTAACTTCGTGAACAAGAGCACAATTTTCCCCCACAAAATCACCTACCTGACTTGTCATTCCTCTGCTATATATACTTGTAAAGTAACTTGCCTCCCTTGTATGTTGTTTACTTGTTTATTCTTGCTGCCGCACGTCAATTACGCATTGAATTATATACTTGTTCAAGTTGTTGACAAGTCTTATTTCGAAATGGCGCTGCCCAAGCTGTATTCCACTCTACACGCAGAAATGCGATACCTACTTCCGGTATGCACCGATCGTCTTTTGGTGGATATGGGCACTAGAGACGATCGTTAATAATCTAAAATCAATCGCAAACTTTGGAAATCTAAATGTTTTTTTCTTATATCAATGAAATTTACTGGGTGGCCGACTTTTGGTGAAATGTGTCCTTGGATGAATCGGGGGTGGGCGAATTCCCCCAATAATTATTTGGTAGATTAATAACAGTGGCCGAGTTTCCTAGGGCGGCCGAGATTTCCGAGAACTTTCGTGAAATAGACCCCAGAAGCTGCTGCTAGTCTAGCATTTACACAGTTCCTACCTTTGGGCAGCAGCTATCAGGGTGTCAGCTGGGTGTCATTTGGACACCCTAACCCTCAGAAATCTCACATTAGAACACCCAAATCTTTTTAGATGTATTTCTAAAAATGCCATTTCAAGCAAATATTTTTTGAAATTTAACTTTAATGTGAATGCTAGGACATTACATTAAGCCAGTTAAAGGTATTATTCAGTTTTTTAATAAGAAAATGTATCCATATGGTTGGAAATTGAAAATATTATGGACTCCCTCAGAAGACTATATGCAATGAGGTCTTTGGGGTGTCTGCCTGTGTAGGCAGCATTTGGACACCAAAATCTTTGAAAATTGCTTAGTAGGACACCCAAATAATTTGGGTCAGGAATTTCTAAAAAAAAAGTTAATTTCAAACAGATATAAATGCTAGGAAAATTAAATATCTCAAAGGAATTATAAATTTTCCTAAGAAGTAAATCTGTTGAATTATGTTGTTAATGTGTAGATATTATGGTCTTTTTCCCCAATATATCAGGATAACCCATTTTGGGCCCTCACTTCAAGAAATCCTGGCTGAGACGCAGCCTACCTGCATGGTTGACAATTAGCAGGCACCAGACCGCATTTTCTCCTGGAAAATGGCGCTTGACTCCTGAAACATTATTATAAGAAGTTGCACTAGCAGCTGGTCTTTTTGGAAATAAGTTGTAAAGATTTGGAAGTTTCTATCTAAATAATGAAATTTTACTAAAAGGTGGGATGGTCCAATAAATGTTCTGAAAGTGGTCAAAGTGCCCTATAGAGCAACCCAGATCACCAGAGGTCAAACAAAAAGTCTCAGGTAGTTTCACCTATAAACCCTTTTTACCCGAGCTGCTAAGCCTAACTACCAGGCTTTACTGTTTTGCCATATATGTAATAGATAAATCAGTGCTAAAAGCTTAAAACTACATGAGGGCATATTGGCTGCTGCTGGTCATTTAGTTCATACAATTGCCACACAAGGGGGCTGTACATGCAGCCCTACACAAATCTACCAATAATAGCATAGCACACAGTGCCATTCATCTACAAGGGCTGAAGCTGAATGTGGTCTGGGAGATAGTGGCAGCGGCCTCCTAGGTCTTCAGCTCACAGCACATGATACCTACCAGCCTTTAGCTCCTGCTCCTCAAAGGTCAGGAGCCCTAATGGCTGCTAACTTATCCCTTAATATTTTACCCTGACGTGCCATAATTTGCAAGTGTGTGCTTGCAGCATGGTCTTAGCCAGCAGGGGGTCTGGGTGTCTTTTTGGACACCCAAACCCTTAAAAAGCACCCCTCAAGACACCCAAAACTTTTTGTTGGGAATTTCTTAAAATGTCAATCTTAAGCATATAGTAGAATTTTTTCAAATCCATATAATTCCAATGACATTGTATAAGGATATCATGCCTTATTTTGATAAATTTATACATGTTTATGGTTAAAATCTGAGTATATTGTGGTCCCTCTTAAAAATTTGGACGCCCTAAAATTTTACAATGGCCAATTATAGGCACCCAGTTTCTAAATCCTGGCTAAGACCCTGGCTGGCAGATCTAAGATGTCTAATCTGTAAACGCTGGAAGCATCCAGTCCACAGGACTGACTGGCAAAAAATAATCGAAAGTATTAGCAAACCTCTGCACAACTACATACCTTAATGGTAGTTATGATTATAGGAATCATCAATTTTAAAGCTTGAATGCTCACAAATTTCAGTGACCAAAATCATGCGACTGGACTTGGGCAGCCAAAATTGTGCAAAGGTTATGTATGTATAGGGGCTAGTGTTGGGACAATCATCGATTATAATCGATAATCAATTGGTTGCCTCTCTTTTACTGATTTCAATTACAAAACTGGCTATCGATGATAATCAGAAAAGGTGACACTTAGTGGCAAAATATATAACTAAATGATAGGGAAATTGTCCTGCTATGTAACTAAGCTCCAAAAACACTTAAAAACGAAGTTAAGGTAGGTGCCAATAGCAAGGCATTGTCGAAGACTATCACTTATTATTAGGCTCTAGACCTCTAGTATGCAATTACTGCAAAAGTGCGATGTTCAAACTGATTATGATCCCTAATCGATCGGTTGGCTGCAACTGATTATCGATCTTGCAACCGATTCCCAACCCTAATATACGCTCTTGTTTACAAGCACAGTCTTGAGTATTTTTTATATTCATGCCAACAAACAATAAACAGGTACAAATGGAAGGGGTCAACTTGTTTCTTACGAGTTCAATTCTAATACCGTATACCAGAACTGTTCGAGAATTCTTCAATTCTTTACCAGTTGCAAGTGGGTTAGTTTGGGGAGAAATGAATGTACATGAATATACATGCTACTCAGCGGCGAGGTACCTAACTAATGGCATCATTCAGCAGGCAACAGGTAAAGAATCTCAGACAATTTTGGTACGTACTGGTCAGTATTGCCTGAATTAACAATTCTCGTACACTTACAATATATCAGAATTTTTCCAACATTTCTGGTATGTTCTAGTCTTCTAGAATTGTTTGCAGGAATAAATTATGAGAATTCCATTCTTTATTCTATAGATCTTTGCAGGGTGCCACATAGGTCGAAAAACATTATTTTCTGAGCAGGGCAAGCTGCCCTAAAGTTGACTTCCCCCGCCAGCACTTCCACTTGCCCCGCCACTCTGTTAAATAAAGGTGAAATTGGACTTTGCCCAAAACATTACTTGCCGAGCGGGGCAAGTCAGGGTCTTGTTCAGCTTGCCCCATTGCCGTTTTTTTACCGAATTCACTTGCAACGGGGCCAGTGGTTATGTTGCACGCTGTGCTGGTTCAATTCCCGGCCGCCCCTAGCACTTTGGTCTGTCCTTGGGCAAGACAGTTTATTCCATATTGCTTCAGTCTACCCAGCGCAAATTGGGTACCTAGCATAAATAAGGCAGTGCTTAGAGTGCTGGAATATCCCCCGGGAAATGGTTTTCGTGTGTACAGTGCCTGCTAGGGGAGGAAGGTCGTGTGAGCGCTTCGGTGGATACAAGACTATAAACCGAATACCTTTACCTTTATAAAACTCCTGTTCTGTGATGCAATTACTCCCCTAACATGTGATGTCATCACCTCCGAATTAATTGAACAGCCTCTGTGTTGTTATCATCCCCCAAAACTCCATCTGTTATGTAATTATCTCCAAATTATATGAACCATTTATTAGATGAAATCCCCCCCCCCCCACCCCCCCCCCCCTCCAAAAAAAAAAAAAAACTCAAACTATGGTGAAAGCATCCAATAAAAGAAATAACAACATTTCACCAATCTTATATGTAATCATCCCCAAATACACTCAACATCCTCAGTGGGCCCTCCCAAATAATGCAATCGCCCCCTCTCTGTAAACACCTTCATCAACCTCCTCCCGGATGCAATCATGAATCATTTATCTATACCTTTCTTTCTCAACTCCTTAAGAAGATGCTGATTTTGCTCGCTAGGTGCCCATTTCGAAATTCCACTATAGATCGCTAACTGGTAATTTGGTACTGTTTGCAATGAGCAAATTAAACAACGAACACAATTTTCAGTTTTGAAGCAGGGTCAGGAAGGAGGGAATAGTCTGCCAATTTATTTTGATTCAGACTATGTAGAGAATATTTCTTGACTCAGTTGACTGTATCTATATTAGTGGTACTACACAGCATGATCATAGTGCTACTTTACTGAATACTTAGCAGTATCAGAGCTTGCCACAACAAACATGCGGATCACAATATTGGATTAGCCGATATGCGATAGGGATATCTGATTTGGCAACAGCTGAGACCCCAAACCTGACACTCCACTACCAGTAACCAGACCATGCCATGCCCATGGCACCAGGAATCATTGCAGGAATTCGGTTCAAATTCCACCATCTTCTATTCGCTGGCTTCAGACTTATTCCCTTAATCCTACTCCCTGAATACCTACAAAAGAATCCATGTTGGTTGGCTTTAAAGATCTCTTGCTATCTCTGAAAGATCCATGCAAGTGGAAGAAAACATGAAAGGATAGTACTCACAGTAGTAGGAGTTCAAGATAACCGGAAGTTGGTGTTTCGATACCTGCGCAATGGCGATGCGCAGAGGGCTGATACTGTTTGTGAATGGATGGATGTAAATAGAGCCACGTGTTTCTCCTATGATTATTGTACATTCAACCGGAACAATGAAAACAATACCCCGTGCGGGCATGGCGGCGAGTTCCGGCAGGTACCTACTACATGATCGGATAGTGATTTTGGGATAATGCTTGTAAAAAACGATTTTTACAGTTGGTTAGTTTGAAGATAGAACAGCAGTCGAGCAGAGCCATCTTATCACCTTGGATTAAGAAAAGAATGGATATGTAACGAGAGACCAATTACTATATGCCCTATAGTTACATGCTGGCCTCATGCCAGGACTACCAGATAAGGCAGCAGGGCGAGGTCACGTGGGAACAAGGACCAATCAGGGCTCTTGCATCGATTACACTACAGTGAAACCTTATCTCCACCACCTGCTGGGGGTGCCCAGAGCACCTATTAGCGACTATTAGTTGACACTGGTTGAGGCTAGCATGTTCAGGTTGACCGGCTGGTTTCCATTCCATGTGTTTGGTCTTCTAAGTTATCACCTAGACCCTCCGTGCCGTCACGTTACGGCCCTATAAGTATTGTTGCTCTGACGGGCCCCACGGCAAACGGTACGGACAGCCTAAGGGGCCAAGTCTCCTGGTCTACTTATCACCTGACCTGTCATTTTTATTACATGTATTAAAGAGTGTAAGCCTAGGCTTAGACGAATATATCATCCCTCTGAAGAAACAAATAACAGAAAATGAAAAAATAAAGAAAAAACACGTGAAATATGTCGCTGAATTGTATCACATTCAATACATGCAACTACATTAAATTGTTATTGATAACCTGGTTAAAGCTTAGATAAATAAAACGGATCGACTTTCGTGTATGACCAGAGAAGTTCATTAGAATTCTAATGAACATTCCTGGTATGACGTACATGTTTCATCTCAGAATGAGAATTGATCGAAGTTAGGATATTTCAACGTGTTATGATGTAATTGCGATAGTCTAGTGCGATTAGGAAATTATACTGATTATAACATCAAATATCTTCACTGTCATATAATACAAGTGAGGAATGGTGAATGCACCGGTCAATTGAATCCTTGATAGGAGGGGCCAGGAAAAGGGGCGGGGATGGCGCAAGAACTCCAACACCGACTATCTCCGCTTCTTCTGGGCATACTACATTCTTGGCATTAATTCCCACATCTAGGGCACATTATTATGATTAAAGTGTATATTTCCGTCAGAAGAATGATTTGAATCAAATGGCGGTTCCTTCATTCAAGCCAAGCCTTTAGATATGTGTGCACTTGCTGGCTGCGTCTCCACCTCACTCTCAGGGTAGCATTTTCACTGACCATGTATTACAGGTGAACTTGGATATGACGGACTCAGTGGGACCAGGAAAATTGGTCCGTCATATGCAAAATCCGTCATACGCATATGATGGACTTAGTCTGTCATATACAAGTGTGTATCTTATTGCATTGGGGACCTCAGTTGATCTCTATATAAAAGTCAAAACAGCGAAAGAATATGCCTGGCTGGACTTTTATTTTACATTTATTTGTCTGCTGAGAAGTACCAGACAATGTTAACTGAGTTCTGTCTGGCCGAACGTAACTCAGCACATGTGTTAGTCTCGGCGAGAATAAGCCGACTGCTAGAAACTTGTTTGTCCGTCATACACAATGCTAATTACATAGTAAATAGCATCGTGTGTGCCGTGATATTGGTCCGTGGTAGCCGAGTTCCGGCATACGGAATCCGTCCTATGCATGGTCCAATACATGTAGTTAATATGCATGGGACTGGGACCAAGCATATCGTCCGTCATAGCCAAAAGTCCGTCATACAGTGGTCCGTCATATCCAAGTTCACCTGTACTCTGTTACACCGCACCAGGGATTCTATTGACTGGTGCGGATCCACTACGAACTACAATACCACCCTCGCACACCTAGTATTTTTATGTCCGTTTAGTTTTTACTGTTTCTACCAGTGCGCATATCTTTCCTTATATACCAATATTTGTTCCTTGCAATTTTTTCATGCTTAAAAATGGCCTTTTCGCTACTTAACCTATTTGCCGCATCTGGAGGTAGTCCAATAAATCAGCCTCCTTCGCTGGTTGTTTTTATTATTGTTGATCCTATGTCCAGCTCTGGAAAGGCAGGTGACAAATCAAATCTGGACAGAAAAGTCGAGCCGTCTTTACGTTTTGTAAATGAACTAATCTGGAGGGAGAACATAGCCTGACAACTTTTAACGATAACTACTTAACTTGTGAACATTTTGAAAAGAAAATGAAGAGGGATTGTTAAACGTAACGACAACACACCATTCTGTATTGTTTTCTTTCAGATGATGGTTTTCTATCGAGATATTTGCCCATGAGTCGGACCATCCGCACGCTCATGATGTTAATGGTTTAGATGCAATAGATAGACACGACTGTTGGGAAGCATACGATTAACATATATGTCACATCTTCAAACACTTCAATATAGAATAACTGAATTATATTTCTTGAAATGATATGATTCCAAACACCTTTTTCCCCACATTCCAAAGGGCGCCGTGAAGAAGGGTCATCTCGTTTAAATCATCACCGTTGCGTTTTTAGTTTTGAAAATAGCCACCAGATGTCCCTACTGATCAGTATATTTAAGCATGTAGAATACCTTGGTGTTTGCATCTCTTGGGGTGTCAAGCTGTCCTTTTCTCTACATCGAATTCCACCAACACGTGGTCGCTTCATCTCTTGGGTGTGAGATGTTAACAGATTCACTTGAAATTTGAGAAAGTACAGCTTATAGTGTTTCGCAGGGAATGGTATCATATCTTTTGAAAAAATAAACTGTTTAAAAGGTTCTAGAATCTAGAATTTTTCATTTTAAACAGAGGCTCTTCAGTGGCAGATCCAGCATTGTATTGGGGGGGGGGGGGATCACACTTAGTTTTGCGGTTGTAAGGTATAAGTTCAGGGGTTGGCCACTTGTAGAGCCGCAAGTTATTAATGTCCAAAAGGTGGTATTTGTGTCGTGTATTAAACAAATATTTGTGTTATTTCTAGTTTGATTCATTTATTCATATTCAGAAAAGCCACAAAGAAATAACCCAATATACCCAAGATGCCCATTTGAAGTGACCTTTTTCTGAATTTTAACTCAGAGGAAAGAGCCAAAATCTCTATTGCTTGTTTCAACCCTCAAAATCAAACTTACCACCCAATAACCACACATCTATTTCTAAGGATGTTTCAGAGTTTACTTGAATCCAACATCAATAGCAGTTGTCACATTTGCCTGAGTTGCTGCATTTGAGAAAAAGGAAGATTTATTGTACTTGACAGGTGAAACTGTAAGAGGCCTTTTATGGAGTAGGGGCTTCCCTAATTATAGCACACAGGTCACTTGCATATTCTTAAAGGGGAACTAAAGGCTCACATAAAAATTAGCTTATATAAAAGTAATACACTTCAAGATTAGGTTGCTGTCCTCCTTTTTAGTGATCCCATGAGGGGAGAATTTTGCGTATTGCCACTTGCCACTTGCCTCAGCCAGCCCCTAGCAGCACCTGGTAGTAGCCATGTTCTTCAACTGCTATCAGCTGTGACTCAACGGGTGGCAGCCCACTTCATGTCCCCTAGCTCTGAGTAGTGGATCATAGACTGAAGTGCTCTACACACCAACTCTCTTCGAAAGTTGCATAAAAACTTATATGAGTATCAAACAGGTAAATGGTAAAATCATGAGCAGCAATTGGCTGTACAAAAAGACAGGGTAGTAGAATTATATTTCATATATTTCCTGTTGGTAAAGTCAGACAAAACAGTGGCTAGCATCACTGAATTCCTGTCCTAAAGCATGTAATTTTATGTTCAGACCACTTCGCTGATGCGTTTTATACCAGGAATAATAAATGCAGGCAGGATTACTCAACAGGATGGTGCTGTGCCATTCAGTGTTTTTGTTTTCAACCCTTCTGTATCAACTGCTACAAAGCAAGCACAGAGAGACAGCTAACAGTTAAGTTTATTAGCATACAATTCTAGGTACCTAAACATGGTCATCATTAATCTGTACAATTGAAAATAGACTGTTTAGGATTGTGTTGATTGTCTTACAACTTGGGTTTTGTTTAATATCTAGGTCCCTTTGGCAACAACAAAAGAGAGAGAACGCTAACTTAGAGAGCAGGTGCTCTTTCAAAGGGGTTTACGCAAAGTACATGCCAATAGATAGGGAATCACCTGATGAGTCACACACACTTACACCTAAATCATGTAAGCAGAGCTAATTTAGAATACCAGTTAACTGCAAAATTGGTTTGTATGGTTGAATCGGGTATCAATGTGTGTTTCCAAGCATTCAAAAATGAAGCCGTAAACTCTTAGCTGAAGCATATGATAATAACTGTAGTAGTTGCGTGTGAGTTTGTAGAAGTCGTGACTGCACCATCAGCTTTCTGTGGATGCACCTGCACAGTCCACTGTGAGTCTATGAGCGCCATACAATCTCTCTCATCCTTATTTGTCTTTTAATCACATCAAGTTAAGAGCACGTTAACCATGCACGATGTAAAGAAATTCCACCTGGAAGACGTTCAATGACAGATGCTCCTGCAGCTTCTCCTTCCGCGACTAAAACATGATATCGTTGTGTTAAAGAAATAATAAGAATGACAGAGACCATGAGAATGAGCATGATTATTATGATTTATGCACAACAAAATGAGAAATACAGACTCATGTGACAAACAGTTCATACCTAATCCAGTCCTTGGAAGATGACCACGGCAACAATCGGTTCACAGTCCATTTGTAATAATCTAAGTAGAATTCATTCCTAAACAAAGCCAGCTCTTGCAGTGTTAAGACTGTCATGTACTTCCAAACCTAGCAATACTCATATGCACTCATGTCATGTTTCCTACTCTCTGACCAACTGAGTAAACTCTCCTTTATATAGATTCTGTACCCGTCTGAAACCTTTTTGTTACTACTCACCAACGATCAACAAAAGCCAACAACTCACGTATAAAACTCATCTCTCTCTCTCTCTCTCTCTCTCTCTCTCTCTCTCTCTCTCTCTCTCTCTCTCTCTCTATATATATATATATATATATATATATATATATATATATATATATATATATATATATATATATATATATATATATGTATACACACACACACACAATCCTCCCCTTTACCCAATATTTTTTCAAAATAGCATGAGTAACATCGAAAATGGCTTTTGGATTGAAGAGAAGGATATAGTATAGATAACTTGTTGCAGTTTCAAGCAAATCCGATCATCCACGACAAAGTTGCAGATTCAAGCAAATCCGATCATCCATGACAAAGCTGAGAGGTAAAGTTGGACCCACTATCATTTCACTCCAACGTAATGTATATATATATATATATATATATATATATATATATATATATATATATATATATATATATATATATATATATATATATATATATATATATATATATATATATACGTGAATTAAGACAGGAAAACAATTATAATGAAAATGTTTATATCGTGGGTCTAATTTTGATAAGATTTACATATCATTTTAAAGGGTGTGTTATCCTTTCCGGATCCATTTGTACCACTACTGCAAAACTGCCTTTAGATTTTGTGGTTACAATTCATTCTGCGACCTCTACAAAATAGTTTAAAAGTCTGTATTCTCTTACGACAAGTAAATAATACAAATACAAAAGCAGCAATGATAATCAATGCACCTAAATATGAGGCGCCGTTGTGGACAAAAGTAAAAAGCACAGCATAAATGCATGTAAAAACTTTGAAATTAACTAAATTTTCAATGAAAAATAAAGAAAAAAATTGAAATGAAATAATTTGCTCTATAAAAATAAACAAAACATTGGAAACTTTTCAAAAATTTTGAAAATAAAAATATTTACTGAAATTTTCCAAAATATTTCTATTTTTTGTAAAATACTTTGAAAAAACTTTGAAATAAAAATTTAATTCTCTATAAAAGTTCAGCAAAAAAGTGATTTTTGTTTCACATTTTCTTTGATAATATAACATTTTTCAATGCCTTTCTTTAAAAATCCCAACGCTTTTTACTTTTTTTTTCAGATAATCTTTGTTTTTTTGGAAGTTTTTCAATTTCTTTTTGGAAGTTTTCTTTCTAAATCTCACTGTAATTTTTATCAATTCTCACTGCGTTTTTTAGCCTCATCCGGGTCCTAGTGAATCACAAAAGCATGTGACGTCACTATATTTAAAATTTCCCGCGCTTGCACGTGCAAGCTGACACGATGGCTGGATCAAGGGAGGCATTCAATAACCTGCTCACCGAAGAGCAGTTGAGCCCCTCCTACAGCCCCAGCTGCAGCTTCGCCCGCTTATGAGTGTGTCAACTTTCATCACGATTGATAACGAATTGGCCGAATGGCGGCTGGTCAAATAACTGGCACACGCAAATAACCTCGTTCTCGTGAAGTTTGAAGTGAGGGTCCGAGCAGGTCTAAATATTGCTCGGACCTCCTCTTCAGTAGACCTCACGGCTGGTCTGGGGCGTGATGAATTGGGATGGCTTCCTCCCAGGCTGACATTCGATGCCGATGGTCGATCGGCGGGGGAAGCTGCAGCTGGGGCTGTAGGAGGGGCGCTTAAGGCGTCCCGTGTGCGACTCAACTGCTCTTCGGTGAGCAGGTTATTGAATGCCTCCCTTGATCCAGCCACCTTGTCAGCTTGCACGTGCAAGCGCGGGAAATTTTAAATAAAGTGACGTCACATGCTTTTGTGATTCACTAGGACCCGGATGAGGCTAAAAATACGCAGTGAGAATTGATAAAAATTACAGTGAGATTTAGAAAGAAAACTTCCAAAAAGAAATTGAAAAACTTCCAAAAAAAAAAAGATTATCTGAAAAAAAAAAGTAAAAAGCGTTGGGATTTTTAAAGAAAGGCATTGAAAAATGTTATATTATCAAAGAAAATGTGAAACAAAAATCACTGTTTTGCTGAACTTTTATAGAGAATTAAATTTTTATTTCAAAGTTTTTTCAAAGTTTTTTACAAAAATTAGAAATATTTTGGAAAATTTCAGTAAATATTTTTTATTTTCAAAATTTTTGAAAAGTTTCCAATGTTTTGTTTATTTTTATAGAGCAAATTATTTCATTTCAAAGTTTTTCTTTATTTTTCATTGAAAATTTAGTTAATTTCAAAGTTTTTACATGCATTTATGCTGTGCTTTTTACTTTTGTCCACAACGGCGCCTCATACCTAAACCAATAATGACATATCTTGCACTAGCATTAAGATCATGGCATGCCCCTTCATGAGGCCCACAGCAGGAATCTTCCAGAACGCAGTCAATAAAGCATATTGTTATACCTCACCCTATATCAAGAGTCATTTCATAATTCACACTATCTGCCAGAAAAGGTGGAATAATATCACATGCAGGTGAATAATTGCCAGTCAATAATCTCTCCTATCCCATGGCACAACAATGCACAACAATGAACGTCCATGCGTACACAATGAAACGATGCAACAGTGTTGCGTTGTGCCAACAAACGGACAGACACGCATGTGCCAACAAACACTTAGCAATAACGTGGCGACCGTAACCACGGAGATGAAGCAAAGTCGCGCAAATAAAGGGCAAAGAGTCAAGTTGGTAATGAGTTAAAACATTGAGATTAGCTCGTCTTATGATTTTGCCGCTTGCTATAAAATATTCGGTATAACAAAACAGTTATTGCCTGGCTTGTTGGTGGATAGTGCAGATTATCACCCCTCGAAGGAATTATTTCCCTCGGGCTTTGCCCTCGGGAAATAATTCCTCCTCGGGGTGATAATCTGCACTATCCACCAACAAGCCAGGCAATAACTGTTTACTAATATTAATACTATCATAATTTTTCGTTACAATTTATTCTGCGAACTTCTATAACGCTAGCAATTATCTCCTCTTGCGACAAATCAATAGTACAAATACAAACCCACCAATGATAAGCACTGCACCTGCACCAATAATGACATAGATATCCCTTGTATGATATCTAGAAATTATATCATGGTCTGGCATTGTTGGGCATGCTCCTTCATGAGACCCACAGCAGAACTCTTCTAGAACTTTGAAGATGGACATACCTAGTTGATTTGTGCACTGTGTCTTTTGAAATCCTGGGCCAATACGGATTGACTTAATGTTGTTAATCGAAAATAAATCGCATTTACATTTAAGTGGGTTATCATAAAGATATAGATATGAAGGTACTGTGAACATTTCTGTAATGAGGGTATGTAGCTGGTTATTTTTGAGGCAACGTATCTGCAATGAGTGCAATGGCGTAAAGGTACCTGGCACAATATGGCTAATTTTGTTGAAGTTAAGATACAATACTTTTAGTGACAGGAGTGGTTTAAAAACTCCCTTTGGCAAGAATGTTATTTGATTTTTGCTCAAGTGCAAATCTTTTAAATTATACAAGCCAGCAAAAGTATTTTCTTGAAGATCACTAATCATATTTTTATCCAAATACAGATACATCAACTGACTCGCAGGCATAAGGGCACCCACTTCTATACTAGATATCCTATTGTTAAAAGCGCGAAGATATCTGAGATTCTCAAGGGTATCAAAAAGACCTTTCTTAATATGAGAAATTAGATTAGAATAAATTGATAATTGCTGTAGATGTGTTAGATTGTGAAAGGTATCCAGATGTAGCTTACTAATATTGTTGCTTGATGGGTCAAGAGTTTTGATCTCATTAAGGTGCCTAAAGGCCCTCTCTTCAATATGGTTGATATAATTTTGTGACAAATAAAGGGTTTTAAGCTTATTGCATTTCTGAAATGATTTGTTGGAAAGAAGTGGGATGTTATTCCTTTGTACCGTCAAAACAGTTAAACTTGACAGTTCTGAAGTTATAAACACACTGGACCTATAACTCAAGGACAGACTCTCTGTAATGGAAAATTTACAAACAGACTCGAGCGATTGAATATTATTATTTGACAAATGCAAGTATCTGATATTGAGTAGGGTTCTAAAAAGACCATAAGGAAGGAAGGAAATACTATTCCAGTTTAAATACAAGTGTATCAAATTTTACAGGCCAACAAAGGATTCTGCTGGTAAATGATGGCATAGTTAAGCGGGGGTCCCACATACACGATTTCTAAACACGAATGCAATGCGACTGCCTTGTCGTAATAAAACAAGTAGCAGTCGTGTTACAGTCGTGTTCTGTCATTTTAGTTTTTAGTGGTTTCCAACACAACAGCTTTGAAAACTGTCGTAATTTTTGTATTTTTTTGTCGTGTTAAAGTTATTCTGCTCGTGATGGAGTCGAAAGATTTCATTTTGAACTCAAATATATACCCGTGGGAACATTCGTGACACGACAGCTCCTTGATGTCAATCCGAATGTTTATTGATTAAAGATAACCCAACAAGGCTCTAATGCGTCTAAAATAACTATTACTTGTTATAAGTTCCAACACCTTTTTTGATTACGTGAGGCAAGCTCCTCAAGTATCGCTCACAACATAAGCGCATGGTAAACATGAAGGGAGCAAGGCCCCAAGTGTGGGCCTAAAACATGATACTGACAGAAATTTCTAGCTCTCGGGTTAACATGAATCCCAAAAATGGGTGGCTGGCTATTGTACTAATATATATATATATATATATATATATATATATATATATATATATATATATATATATATATATATATATATATATATATATATATATATTTATATATATATATATATATATATACATATATATATATATATATATATATATATATATATATATATATATATGTATATATATATATATATATATATATATATATATATATATATATATATATATATATATATATATATATATATATAATTCAGCTCTTTTTGATGATGATGTTGATGATAACCTTTTGAAGGGACTTCTTTGAATCAAAGAAAACTCCCCCCCCCCCCAAAAAAAAAAGAAAAATAACAAGTACAAAACAACTGTCCAAAACAACTGTAATAAAGAAAATAGTTATAACGAAAATGTTTATTTTGGGTCAAATCTTGATTATTTGTACATATTAGCTTAAAGGATGTATTTACAGATTCATTTGTCCCACTACTGCAAGACTCATACTATCATAAATTTCATCCACACATCCGACTTTGTAAACCTGCTATAATGATTCTTGTAAAAATGTTTGACGTACGCCTCTTTAGTTCCTGTTACTTTTATTTATTAATTTTCTTTTTGTTAGTCCTGTGTCGTATATATTTGTGTTTGTGAAAAAACGATGTATCATGTATGATTTTGCGTGAGAACGCAGTCAATAAAGCATACTAATACTAACACTATCAGAATTTTTGGTTACAATTTATTCTGCGAACCTCTATAACGCTAGCAATTATCTCCTCTTCCGACAAATTAATAGTACAAATATAAACCCACCAATGATATACACTGCACCTGCACCAATAATGACATAGATATCCCATGTATTATATCTAGAAATTAGATCATGGTCTGGCATTGTTGGGCATGCTCCTTCATGAGACCCACAGCAGAACTCTTCCAGAACTTTGAAGATGGACATACCTGGTTGATTTGTGCATTGAGTCCTTTGAAATCCTGAGCCAATACGGCTTGACTTAATGTTGTTAATCCAGAATAAATCGCATTTACATTCAAGTGGGTTATTGTTAAGATATAGATATGAAGGTACTGTGAACATTTCTGTAATGAGTGTATGAAGCTGGTTATTTTCGAGGGAAAGCGTCTGCAATGAGTGCAATGACATAAAGGTACCCGGCACAATATGCCTAATTTTGTTAAAGTTCAGATACAACATCTTTAGTGAAGGGAGTGGTTGAAATACTCCCTTTGGCAAAAATGTTATTTGATTTTTGTTCAAGAGCAAATTTGCTAAATTATACAAGCCAGCAAACGTATTTTCTTGAAGATCTCTAATCATATTATTATCCAAATCCAGATATATCAATTGACTCAGAGGCATAAGAGCACCCACTTCTATACTAGATATCATATTGTTGACAGCAAGAAGATATCTGAGATTCCCGAGGGTATCTAAAAGACCTTTTTGTATATGAGAAATTAGATTAGAATGAATTAATAACTTCTGTAGATGTGTTAGATTGTTAAAGGTATCCAGATGTAGGCTACTAATATTGTTTCTGGATAGGTCAAGAGTTTTAATCTTATTTAGGTGCCTAAAGGCCCTCTGCTCAATATGGTTGATATAATTGTCCGACAAATAGAGGGTTTCAAGCTTAGCGCATTTCTGAAATGAGTTGTTGGAAAGAAGCGGGATGTAATTCCCACGTACTGTCAACAAAGATAACCTTGATAATTCTAAAGATGTAAACGCACTAGAGCTATAATTCAAAGGCAAATACTCTGTAAAGGAACAAACAGACTCTAGAGATTGAATATTATTTTCTGACAAAAACAAGGAAATGATATTGTGTAGGGGTCTAAAAAGACTCTGAGGAAGGAAGGAAATATTATTCGAGTTTAAAAACAAGAATCTTAAATTTTGCAGGCCAACAAAGGATTCTGCCGGTAAATGATTTATGTTATTATGTCTCAGATAAAGACTTTTAAGGGAATGTAAAAACCGGAAACCTCCAGGTGAAATCTTGATCTCATTAAAATCCAGGTAAAGAACAGTCAATTTATCGTAATTCAATGGCTGAGTGTCATTTCTGCAGCAGAAATCTGTTCTTTGTATAGCTCCTCCTCCCGATCTAGTCTGGTTCACCATTATCATTGGGACACTTCTCAATGAACATCTCTTAATATAGATCTTCTCAATCGAAACTGGAGGTATGAATGTCTCATGAGTCAGTTTACTGAAAGGAGATGCTGATATCACTAGTTTTGAAAGCATCCTCAATGTTTGTAGCCAGGTAACTGAATCTAAAGAGCAATCCACTACAGAGAGATATCTTAAGTTTTTAGAATCTTCAAAGGCATTGTCTTCAATTGCCGTCATGTTCATCCCTTTCAGCTGCAGTGTGTCAAGTTTCAGTAAACCCTTCATTGATGACATATTGAATTGTTTAGTATTCAAGTCACCCAATGTTAGATATTGGAGAGAAACTGCTTGCTTCCAATCCAAGTTGAGAACTTTGGTGAAGGAACAGTTTTGTAAAATGATGGCTGTGAGACTGCTACCTGAGCCATTAAGTGCATTTGGATGGACTCTGTGGAAATGGACATCTTGTAACGACGCTTCTTCAAGGTTCTGCAAAGTAAAGATTAGGTTCAGATATGGAGGATTTGAACATTTGCATGGTAGTTTAGCAATACATTCCTTTCTCAAGTGTAGCCTGAGAGTCTACACAAGCATTAATGCCATGGATAATGCAGTATGTTTCAACGACCACAAACAAAACATTAAAAGAAATATTTACGAATGAAGCGTATCAATTTCAGGGATTTGTGCATAATCCAAGATAAAATGTGTTTTTTTGCAATGCACTATCAACAGATAAAACGATCATGTAAGGAAGCCATTAATTGTTCAACCAGGGGTTTTCCCATGTGAATGAAAGTTGACAAATGGTTGTAGTTATAGTCTAGGAACCAAGGCACTTCATGCCACCAAAATATCAAAAGAATTACTAATAGTTTCTAACCCAGCACTTTGCGCCATATCAATATTCAAGGATCTGGGGAAGTTTTTCTGTCATATTTCTATTTGGCTAATCAGGGCTGTTTGTGCGAACAATCCTTCCAGCGTCTATAAATCCAATTACTAATCATAGATGCCTAAAATTGACACTAAGTGTTACTAAATACCAACAAATAACAAGCTGACCTCCCTTTCTTTTGAATAACGTTTAATATATTTGAAGATAAACGTACAAAATGTATGAGGATTGCTTAGACTCAGGGATACCCAGTCCCAATTCCTTTAGCATGGGGATAATTCTGGCCATGCAAACCCAAGGTGAAAACTGGTGATGATTTTTGTAGAAACACTCTAAATTTAGCTTTTGTATCTGGTTCAAAATTCTGGCTCTCAGAAACAATTATCCAAACTTCTAGCGCACGTTGGGCATTAAAAGGTGCGCTAGTTCTTGGACGACAAAGCTTGTGCATTAACCTCTTTTATATGCAAGCAGTGTGGATAGATCGATAGATAATCTTTATTTCAAGTCGGTAATAATTTTACATAGTAAACACTAGCTGCCAGGGCTCTTGGCCGACTACAAAATAACAATTCAAAATATAAGATACATGGTGTAACAGCAATATAAATGACAAGTAGAGGGGAAGTGGAATTGCACACATTAATTAGTAGTATCTTTAGTCTTTCAGGACATATGTTTGTTATTTTGAAGTAAAAAAGCAGATACTTCTGCTCGTTTACTGGTATTAATTAAAGCAGCAGAGAGAGCAGGTACAATTAGTTCCAGACCAGGTTGAGATTAGGTTTTTGAACTCTTAGCGATGTTGTTTGTCTCAAGTTGTTAGGTAGGGAGTTCCATACTTTAGGTCCATTATATCTAATTGATTGCTTTCCAAAGGAGATGGTGTTGTATGGAGGTAATATAAGAGAGTGGTTTCTTCTAAGGCTGTATTCCGATTCTCTCTCTGTGAAACGAGAGCTAGGGAGGGGCCCCTCCATGGCCAGCTTTGTGGATCTCTGTAGCTAGGGATCTTAGTCTACCTAGATGTAAGCTTTGTAGTTTAGCCTGGTCTAGTAGCTCCTCATAGCTGATTATGTAATCCCTGTAAACAAAGCGTAGGGCTCGTTCCTGCATCCTCTCTAGCTTGGAGAGATTTTTCTTGGAGCAGAAGTGCCATACGAGGGGGCAGTAGTTGAAATTTGACATTATGTAAGCGGGAAAAATTGTCAGTCTGCTGGATTGGTCTTAGAGGTGACCAATTCTCTTAAGAGCATTAAGTTGTTTTGCCGCTTTCTTACACATTGAGGATACTTGAATGTCAAATTTCAGTTTGTCATCCAATTCTATACCTAAAAGTTTTACAGATTTTTCAGGTTTGATGTTGATGTTGTCAATGGAGAAGTGACCAGGGGCAAGGAAAATTGCCTGAAACTTTTCAGGGTTTGCTTGCATGCAGTTCCTTTCGAACCAGTCAAAAGCAATTTTAGTCATACTTACAAGGTGTGATTTGACATTTTCAATATTCTCATCACTGTTGCAGATTGTATTATCATCTGCATAGTTATAAAGAGTTGTTTCATTTAAAGATGCAAAAATGTCATTTAGGAAAATGTTAAATAGAATTGGGCCGATTACAGATCCCTGGGGTACACCTTTGGTGATGTTTTGTCATCCAATTCTATACCTTAAAGTTTTACAGATTTTTCAGGTTTGATGTTGATGTTGTCAATGGAGAAGTGACCAGGGGCAAGGAAAATTGCCTGAAACTTTTCAGGGTTTGCTTGCATGCAGTTCCTTTCGAACCAGTCAAAAGCAATTTTAGTCATACTTACAGGGTGTGACTTGACATTTTCAATATTCTCATCACTGTTGCAGATTGTATTATCATCTGCATAGTTATAAAGAGTTGTTTCATTTAAAGTATAGTATAGATCCCTGGGGTACACCTTTGGTGATGTTTTGCCACTCACTACAGTTAATACCAATCTTAACCCTTTGCTTTCTGTTTAAGAGGTAATTTCTCAGCAAATTGATCAGTTAGGCCATAAGCTTTTAATTTAGCCAGAAGTTGATTGTGAGGGAGGCAGTCAAAAGCTTTCGACAGGTCCATCAGTATAGCTCCAACATATTTGTTCTGATCAAGGGCCTGCTTCCAGTCCTCAATAATTTTGATCAAAACTGGTGAATGAGATGTCGCTGGTTGTCACATGGACGAAGAAAGGGAGCAACCTGATGGGAAACATACTGGTCAACATGACCATTTTAGGTTTGTGCTATGAATATAAAGTAAAATAGGATACTAGTTAGTGAAGATGAAATTCTTGTTGTTGTTGTTGTGTTTGTTATGCATATCAATCAAATACTACTTTCTCATCATGTACTTATTCTCCGGTGCTCAAATTGTAAATCGCTTATATATGCAATTTCGATTAGAAATGAAAATATTGTAAATCTCCACGATGAAAGGATTATCAAGTGATTATGAAATGTAACCCCTAACAATCTTTTCATTAAAAAATAGAGGGGGCGGGATGGGAAAAGGAGTAATGACTTTATACATCAAAAGATATGGAATATACCACAATTACTGAAACAATGCGTGATGACTCAAGTGTCATGTAGAGTGGAGGCAAGTGATATCTATGTAACAAGGAAGGAAGAACATAAGTGGGCGAATTGCCGCTGTCAGTTTACTCAATACAATACCATTCTAGTTTAACCCATTTACACTCAGAGAGGCCAAAAGAGGCCTGACGATTTTTGAAATATTTTCCTTACAAAAGCATTTTTTTGAAAACATTTGAAGGAGAAATGTTGATCAGAAGATAAACAACAACTCTCCTTGAAATATTTTGCAAACTTTCGCTTTATTACCAAGTTATTTCCAAAAGTATGAAAGTAGCAGACAATACTTGTAGAGGAACTCTTGAGTGTGAATGGGTTAAGTAATGCGATTTTCGAGGAATCATTCGATATCTATTAGAATAATCAACGGTCTAATGGCTACATGCATCACTATGACTTACCAGTAATCCTGAAAAAGCCCCTTGTGGGACGTCATCAAAGCATCCTCCCATGATTGTCAAGGATTTAACTGTCTTGTTGACGGGTCCAAACTTTAGCTGTTCTCTACAGGCTGTCCCGTACAGTTGACACCGCATTGTTAAATACGATCTGTATCCACGACACTCGCACTCCGGTATAGCGTCTCGCACCCCTGCTGGACAATCTTCTCTCCTGAAAGCTGCCACATACACACAGACACTCATGTAGAGAATGAAAGTGCACCTAAACAGTTTGTTGCTGGCGCAACAGCAAGGTTTTCGATTAAACCTCTTCATTTCAAGAGCAGAGTATGCGCGATCGATAAGTACAAGTGTCTTGAGTCAGGTGCCAAGTTGCTTTGTTATATACCATTAGGTCTGACATATACTAGTATATTCATTACTTAAGGTGTACTGGCATGACGTATCTGTCTCTTGTAGTAGATGGCAGCTCATGTTTCCCAATATTCTTAATGGGCGGTTATCTATTCCAGCTGACATCTCCTCTAAGGGCACGTCTAGTTGATTATCTGTTTCCCATGTCCAAGGTACTGAAAATTAGGGTCGGTCGGTCGGGTAAAAAAAAAAAAGAAAAAAAAAGGCAGAAGTACCTATAATAGGGTATCAAATTTCTTTATTTGTGACAGAAATGCTGCCAATACCATGGCAAGAAGTACAAATATGTGTACATGATGTTCATGAGACACATTTCCCTCTGTATTATTCTTCAGCTTGTTCATACAGAAAATTTGAAAAATGTTGAATTCGCTATTCAGACTTTTTTTAATTTATTTCATTCAAAATGCAGTTCTCAGAAGAAAAAAAGCTCCTCTGGACAGGGTCGGTCGGAAAGTAAAAAAAAATTAAAAAAAATCTTTTAGGGTCGGGCCCAAAAATAGGGTCGGTCGGGACATGGGAAACAGATAATCAACTAGACGTGCCCTAAGCGGAGAATCTGACCAGTTTCACTGATACCCGAAAAATGGAATTTCAAATACATTACTTTGCTCGAGAAATATAGTCAATAGATCATGTTCAGACAATCAATAGCAACTAGAATAATGAGATATGGGTTTTGCAGTAGATAGGAGGACAAGTCACATGCATTGATTAGGGCTCGGGTTCTGTTTACAAAATATTATATATGATAGAAAACAACTCAAAATTCAAAACCTATTGATGTACAAACTACAATTCAACAAGAGAGAAACTTATTAACTCAA
>OZ012691.1:44872445-44923111 GCA_963942565.1 Maea johnstoni | reverse complement strand
ATATATATATATATATATATATATAATATATATATATATATATATATATATATATATATATATATATATATATATATATATATATATATATATATATTATATATATATATATATATATATATATAATATATATATATATATATATATATATATAATATATATATATATATATATATATATATATATATATATATATATATATATATATATATATATATATATATATATATATATATATATATATATATATATATATATATATATATATATATAACTATATATATATATATATATATATATATATATATATATATATATATATATTATATATATATATAATATATATATATATATATATATATATATATATATATATATATATATATATATATATATATATATATATATATATATATATATATATATATATACACATACATACATACACACTATTTATGGCAACCATCCAAGAAAAAGAACTTCCACCATCTGTTCCCATATTTATGATTAGATTTGCTGTCTGTCGCCAGGGGGTGTGCAGCCTGACCTGCGTTCGCATAACATCAATCTGCGCATGCGTGCCTGGCATAGGAGATCTGAAAGTGTACTTCGTGTTTGCTCAGCGGTAAGCATCTTTAATACACAGCCCAGATACTGTAGAGAAGAGCATGGACGGTGAGTATTAAAAAGGGTTCAAGTTTCATTTAACACAATCATACCCACGAATCTCATGCCCAGGTATCGTTCGGATCCACGAAACCTTTGAATATAGCTCTGGAACCATGCATACATTCACAAACTATTTGAGTTTTTTTGTTTAGGTTCTGATGCACACTTTCCATTCAAGTACTACTCGCAAAAAACATTCCTCTTCAAGGATAACTCCTAGGATGTGAGGAGATTCTTCCGGGGTGCACACTCTTACATGCAGGATGTGTCGACATTAGGTTCAAAATCGCAGTATCTGTATCCTCTGGAACATTTCCAACGTAATACCAGGGAGAATTTATGAGTAGATATCCATGGCAATACTTTTTTTTAATTCTCTCAAATCTCAGTTCACACCAATTCCGCAATCCGTTCTCAGATTACCGAGTGATCAGTCAAATCGGTGGATATTCTACATAGAGAGTTCACATTTGCATGTGCATTTCACATCTTTTAATAACATTTATGTATAAATTATGCTCATTACATTCCACTGAAACAACTCTAAAATGTATATGATTTTTAAGTCGAATATAAAGAACACATTTATATATATATATATATATATATATATATATATATATATATATATATATATATATATATATATATATATATAATATATATATATATATATATATATATATATATATATATATATATATATATATATATATTCTGCTATCAAGATTCACAACATATCTTTAAATATCTATCTAGATGTTTACCTCTGTTCGTAGTACCATTTTAACGATTAAAAGTATAGAAAAGAGTTATGTTTTTAAAGGTTTGTCCCAAATTTGACTCGAAACACAGTCAGGGTAAGGATAGTTAAGTGAACACCATTTTATCTCAGTCCAGCTCGTACTGTACGTGTAAACTCGTCAAGTCTCATACGTTACACTTAATATGTCAGTGACGTCCTCTTAAAGCGTTAAATCAAATATTTACGACATAGGAATCACTTGCTTTGAACTCCCAAGGTTAAGCCTATGTGTCCAATGATTGAGTTAGAAGTGCATATCGTCCGATTGTTCTTTATTTACTTCATTAAGGCCTAGGTTATGTGTGATGTATGTTGCATGCCTCCGCTGTGTCCTCATTAACTTGTATCAGGCCGTGTGTTCAGTCGCTTTATATACGTGCGTCGTTAAGAGGGGCCTCTCTGGTACCACTGAAACTGATGGACCACTTGGTACTGTTCTAAATAGGTGGGGTTTTAAGTTCTTTAGTTTTTTGGTAGTGTTATACGGCCTAAAACAGTTGATTGTTTCCTGTAATCATACCCTAACACGTATTTTTAAAAAATGCCTCCCCTAATGTTTTTTCCTGCCCTTCCATCCGACTCCAAATTAACAAAGAACATGCATAAAACACACATTTTGAACAAAAAATAACCCAAAGATATTTTACAGACCTACCTACCCTATTTTTTCTGACTGATAAGGAAACAAACTTTACTTTAGGCCTAAGGTAAATACTTAAGGTCAAAATATTGTTTTTTCCCTATCAAGATATGTATTACATGTACGTCAAACCACGAGAACGTAGCAGAAGTGAATAGCTTTAAAAAAAGTTCACATGGCATTCCACTATTTGCGGGTTAACCCATCCTTCGTACCTATGTCAGTTAGAAAACCATGTTTCGATAATATATTCCAGACAAAAGCAATATATAGAAATATTTCAAGAAAAAAATAATCATCAGAACTACACCATCTAGACCATCCCTTAACATTATTTTGTGTAAAATTTGTATCATCCTTAATGATTTGCCATGGTATCAGAAATATTTGAGAGAATTCAAGGCAGGGATGCGTTTAAAACTCACAGCTTCTAAGTAGCTACTTTCTAAACACTACACTGTTTTTTCTAGCAGACGTGATCGCCTGTGGGGGTCTGGTGGGGTGCGAACCCCGGCGAAATGTCATTTCCACTTACCATAGACTTACTACAAGTCTGCGTTTAACACTTGCATCCATTATTCACACTGGCAGGGGTCGAATCCTGCTCGGAGTATGTGAGAAAGTTTCCAGTGACTTGGAATTAGACGGTGGCTTTGCAGGGTAGTCTGGTTCCTTCCACCATTTCCAACTAGCCAGTCACATTTTAACCCCTTTATGACCCAAAAAGTGACGATAAAGGGCATTCCAAATCTGTGAGCTACCATTAGGGCAATTCAGCCTTATCTAGATCTGATGTTGTCCTCTTGGTGGTGTAACGGAAGCTTCAGAAGATGACCAGAATTATTTTATGTAGCCCCGATATCAGTGCTGCCATCTTTAGTATTGTGGAAACTTTTATTGCTGTGGTTAAAGGACAATTACACCATGATTAAAACATAGGCCCAGGTGGTTTCTTAGAGTATTCTCCACTTAAACCTAAGTTCTCACCTCTGCCATCCTTCATACAAGAAGTAGATTGCTGTTTAAACACATCCTAACACACAAGAAATGGGGCTACTGGCAACAGCCATTTTAGTCTATTTATAGCTTATATGAAGCTGCTTGGTTAGCATCTAACTTCAGATAAATTAGTAGCTATCTGCAGATGACAAGTATATACCAAAGAGCTCCATGTATGCTATAGATAGACTAAAATGGCCCTGCCAGTGGCCCATTTCATGAGTATTTGGAGTCGTTTAAACAGCAATATACTTCGCGTGTGGTGGGGACTTGTATTTAAGTAGAGAATACTCCAAGAAACTATTTGGGCCTATGTTTTATTCATGTTGTAATTGTCCTTTAAGCATTTCCTCGTCTGTGGCAACCCCATCGAGACAACCCCTTGAGCGATGGTAAGGGGGCATTTGGTCGACAATATGTCTGCGATACCAATCGAGTATTCCTTCAGGGGTCTTTATGTAATGGCCACCCAGTTATGTCACTCCTAAAGGTATCCTGTACATGCCCAGTGCAGCTTAGAGGACTCACAGTTTTGGTGCATTGTATAGCCCCGCACCAACTAGCTGCCGCCGCTTCCACAATATTAGTCGCCGTATAAAAAAGTACTCACAGGATTTTAAGACCACAAACTACTTTTTTGATTAGGTAGAGCAGGTTTTCTAAACATGTCCACAAGTTGCCCTTGGTGGGGCAAGCATTGTGAACTTTATTAGAAGAATGAAATGGAGCTCTAGTATTGGTCCCACTCTCATGTTAGGTTGCGAAATGAGCATAGCCATACTGTATACTAGTACCGGTAACTGGTTAATTTGGCGTGGTTTTTAATTTGGCGTTTTTTGGCGAATGCCCATCAACGCTAAATTAAAGATCGCATAAAAATATGTCTACATAAAGATGGCGTTGTTCTGAGTGCTCCAGACGCCAACATAAATACAGGGAAAATACTTTTTGGAAAAAAACGCCAACTTTAGTACACGCCAAATTAACCAGTTATACAGTATCTAACATCACACATAGGACATGGCAATCAGCTTCCAGTCCCTGTATATATGACCTTGGTCCAATGTACTGCCGGGAGAGACAGAAACAACACACCTTCTAGACTAGCTACATAACCCATTCAAACCAGCCCAAAGTCCAAGGCTCTTTCTAAAAGTATTAGTAGGAAAGATGTTAATCAGAACCCAACCAACCGTCATTATCCTCGTAGTCTTCCGATCTATTCCTTATCACCAATTAGTGTTTAAACGTACGTTTCATAGTTTCCAGTCTACATATGGGATGAAGAACGTAAGCATTAATAGATTAAAGCGGTTAGGTTTGATATATTAAAATCAGTTAGTTTTGATAGATAAAAGCAGTTATGTTTAATAGATTAAAAGCAGCAAGGTTTAATAGATTAAAAGCAGTTATGTTTAGTTCTCTTTTCAACCTCCAGGCGGCGCCAATTCTGCCAAATTTAATTCCCATTTTAAGCTCCAGATGTCACTCTGTGTGCTGCTCTCAAGGATCTTTGGGTGTGTTGTGCCATCGATGATTGCTCTTCCCTTTGCGGGTAACTCTTCCATGCTTAACCTTTATGCTGTTGGTGGCTAATTTGGCCTATCCAAAATGATGCAAAAAGCCTAACAAATGACTGGAACCCTGGCACATGGGTACTCATCTGACAGTACTCAGCGAGAGCTTTCCAATGAATACCAACATGATATGATTTAGATGGTTTTCGAAAATAGCTTCGTCCTTGTGCTTTGGACGGAAGTAGCCTCAGCATTGGAAGGGTTAGGACACGTACATGTATATGCCGTCTGTGGCTATGCTTCTCATGAGACTAACTTGCGAAAAAAATATATATTCTAGAATATTTGGATGTGATTCGTTGATTCAGATTATCTTTACATTTTCATTCCAAAACACGCATTCGAAATTAAGACCAACACAATATTAATGCCGCTATGACTGACAGGTGCTTAAATGTGTTAATCAAGGATATCACTGGCTGTTGCAAAACCTATTTCACAAAGTCTGAGAAAAAGCCTAAAAAGGAACTTGCAACTAACCTTGCAAGGAAACATTACTAAGAACTGTAACCAACAGAGCATATCGACCCTCTATCTATCCCGCACTTTCCGTGTGGATGTGTTTTTGCCGAAGGGGGACGCAGTGCCCTTATGAACAATTCAGGTACAGGTGGACACAGTTAACACTTATTTAACCCTTTCACGCCTGTAGTGTCCACAGGTGCCCTCACATTTTTGGAATATTTTTGTAGCCAGAGCATTTTTCGTAGAAAGTAAGGGTAAATGCTACTCAGAAACAACTTTTCTATCGAATATTGTCTGATCTAATGCTGTTTTTTTATTGTATTTGAAGAGTTATATTCCCAATTGTCTTATCGTGTGTTCAATTAAGTTGCAAATGGGTTAAGAAACGCTAATATGTTAAAAGAAGGCAGATATTTAAAAATAGTGTACAGTAAATTCACGGTCAATAAAATTCCCCCATTGAGTGTAACAGCAACCATTCCCTCAGGCCTTTCGCTAAAGATCTAGGAGCAGTCCTCACTCGGTAAAACGCCATTACACAATTTCATCGAACTTTGCATGGAGCAAATTATCAATTGTGTTGATTGCCTCGCCACTGATTGCGAAATCCACTGCACCGCCGCGGTATCCAATTACCCATACCAACTCAATTCTGTACAAGCCACTCATGTTTAGAGAACCTCTTTAAAAGTATCGGCTGTATCTATTGTACATGATGGATTTTAAAATAACCTTTGAATAAAGCATAAATTCAAAGAATATGTGAACAAGAGTTGTCGGTTGGGTTTTGACAAACATACTCCTCAGAAATATTTTCCAATATGTGATTTGTCATTAAAATTTCAGCAAAAGCCTATGTGCAGCAGAGGGCATAGGTGGGTTAACCCATTCATGCCAATGAGTTAACCCATTCAACAATGGTTAACCCCTTCATTTCCAAAAACATCCTGAATGTCTGTGGTAATACCTTTGGCACAAGACGATTTCGAAAACAATTTCAGTGAAGAAAACGTTGGACCAAAGCCACAGCTCTTCTGGAAATATGATGCGGATTATCATTTCTGGCCTATTTCTGAGTTATCCTCAAAAGTATTGTACGTAGCTCCAGACAACACCTTTTGAGGGGAGCTATGGCAATGGATGGGTTAATGTTCGTAAATATCTGCCTGGGTGACATTGTCATGCAATATCCCTATCAAGGACAGGGTTACAGTACAGACATTTAATTCCTGCACCAGTCGACCGGACATTTGCCAATTCCTGGTTGGACAAACACTGATGGATAACATGTCAAAAGATATGCCAGGCACTCCAATGACCCGTATCTTGCAAATCAAAGCTTCGTTCAGTTGAGGGGTAATCCACGCATCCATGATCAGGAAACTCAGGGTTGCACCTGGGTGTATGGTCGTGTATTGTGCCCGGGCTGCCCGCGCATTTAGTGCAGGAATTAAATGTCGTCACTGTATAGGAATGCCTCACACCAAAATCGCGTGCTGTACGGTATTTTCTTACACGAACTCCAAATTCTCCATCAAGTTGCCCTAGCCTGGTATACTCAGCAGACGTGCATGGTATTTACAAATCAAATGTACCCTTTATTGATCAAGAAAACCTCATTCGAGGTAAAACACTGTAAAATAAGAAAGAGGAGGTCCTTTTTTAGGTCAGCTCAAATCAGCTAAGTTAAAGAAAACTAATAGTTGAAACACCAAGACCTGAGGGATTGTTAGAAAGGGAGCAGGAGTGCTAAAGTAGGAGATATGTTAGTTTGGGTGTGTCACCAGCACCACAGCCTTAATGATTGATATTAAATATACTGCCAATACCATAACATCACCTACATAGAGACCACTTAAATACGCTTTCTTATTGGCGACTGTATGGCATCTGTAGTCTAGATTCTAGGCTGTATTGACTGTCAGTCTTCAAGTCCTCCGGTTGCCAGGCAACAAGTGGTCAAGGTGGTGATGCAGGGTAGCCAAGTTAGTTCATATTTCTCTCACCAGGTGGATAGAAGGCTCTGAAACCACTAATGCTAGGAGGACCATATGGTGCCATCTACGGGTCATTGCTGGTACTGTGATATGGCAATATCATACTGGGTAGTCAACTCAGACGGAAATGTTTATGCGAATATGATATATAATACTAGGAGCACATACCGACAGACCAACATATTGCCCTACTCAGCGATTATACAGGTTGTGCTGGCATCTTGCCAAAAAAGTAGCCCCGCTGCCATTGGCGACGCGCGAGAAGCATCTGAGGACATACCTATGGCCCCATTTAATATCCTGTCCCGTGCCACCTGTGACCCTAGCCCCAGGTATGTGGGCAACCAGACCCATACAAATCACCACAGGGACTGCACTGTGCTACGAATTACCTTCATTTACCTGCATATTAACCCATTCAGTGTTCCATGAAAATATGTCGTATGGAGCTGTGATATTTTTTGATAATAACTTCGGAAAAAGCGCCAAGAATTCAGAAAATACTTAAAGAAGAGTTGTAAGCTGGGTTGTGGTCAACATTAATCATTTAGATATTTCTTGAAATATGCATTAGTTAGAGAGATATTACCAAAATAATCAAGCCCTTTTGGCAGCTACTCTTACTTTTGATATATTTCAGGCACTAGGAGTCTATAGTCTAAGTCAGAGGGTTTAGTGCATGATTGTATACACTTGCTTCCCCAAAGACAGTAGATAAATCCGGAAATAAGGCTGTAATAACAGTACGAAGTATTGCATCTTGACGAGACATTTTAACCGATGCACACCCTAAAACATTCTACGTTTCGTAAATTTATGTCTGTGACCAAAACATGTTTATTGAAAATGTAAATCAGAGACAAACAGACAACTCGCTACAAAACCATTTCAATGTGAACCGCTCTGAGATATGAAAATCTCTTATTGTGACCACAAGTGTGCAATCCTATTGTACCTGTACATTGTGAAAGCACCTTTTAGATGTGAATACCTAGTGTGAAAACGTTTATCCTGTTCCCGAGGTGATCACATCTTGGAGGTTTCAGTGTATCTTGAAAAGTCTCTCGGTGGCCTTACGGTGATGAGCTATAAAAATGGACAACGACACCCTAATCTTTGATTTGGTTAGATATAAGATAAGTTCAGAATGACTGAGGAGATATTGGTTGGGATACTCTATAGTTGCCGTTAGTTTATACTATTAAACTTACTTCCACCACTAACATTCGCCATTCGCCATAAAAGGAATATCGTCCAACAGCGCCCTCTTTATTTCTCAAAGGAGAACTAAACCGTGCACATTCAGGGCCTACTCGTACATGCAGACTGACACATGGGAATGTCTTAATAAGAATGTTATATTTCTAGAAATATTAGACTGAAATTTGTTATACCTGTTAGGCAAAACAATCTATCTTACAATATTCATTTTCAGCTTTCATCGTTTATAAGAAAAAATATGTTCGAAGTTAGCAGACAATGTGTGCTCTCAATTGTTCTTTACATGCACAGCTCTCTCTCTCTCTCATTCTCTCTCTCTCTCTCTCTCTCTCTCTCTCTCTCTCTCTCTCTCTCTCTCTCTCTCTCTCTCTCTCTCGCTGTCTCTCTCTCTCTCTCTCAATCTCTCACTCACACTCTCTCTCTCTCTACACACACTCTCTCTCGCTGTCTGTCTCTCTCACTCACTCTCTCTCTCAATCCCTCACTCACTCTCTCTCTCTCTCACAATCGCTCACACTCTCTCTCTCTCTCTCTCTCTCTCTCTCTCTCTCTCTCTCTCTCTCTCTCTCTCTCTCTCTCTCACACACACACACACACACACTTAGTGATCCATCATCCTAAATGAACACTGCTTAGAACAAGTTTACAAGCGGAGTGGTGTCTACGTGAATTACCTTACAACTCGAGCTCAACTCAAAGGAACTCCCAAGCTGCACATGTACAGATATTTGAGCAGTTAAATAGAAATGCTCTCGAAGTGCTTTTATGGAATGTCATAATTTCATCAAAGTCACAGTATGTTCATGTTCAAAAGCCCTGCTTGAATCTTCTCACTACTACATGTGGTACACACCCTTTTCTATTCCCATCCTGAGCTAGCACTAAGTAGACCTATTTGTGTGTGTGTGTGTTTGTTAATCAATGGCATATCCGTAAGGATAACGTGGTAAAAGGAGTGTTCAGATGTCAAAGGTTTCTGAACAGCGTGATTCTTACAGCGTCTCCTTCTCTGTATTAAAGGTACACTTCCCATATAAATTCGTTTTCTTAAAGGACCACCCCAGTAACATAATTGTCGGGCGGTCCAAATATGGTCTTTTTCCATATACTTGAATTGTATGGGACCAAAAAACATTGTCATTACGCCCATTGTGAATGGCCATTATGAACCTTTTCCTTCAATGGGTACTTCTGCCTGATAGTGATTGAAACGTGTTTTTAACACCGTACACAGCATCCAGACGCGAGTTGTGAGAATTGGCAAACTGGAATTCCGATTATCGTTACTTTTTCAACCATATCGCGGCTACTTAGCCGTGACTGGTTAGTTGTAAGAGAAACAGACTACCCGGCAAACCACCACCCAACCCCAAGTCACTGGCAACTTCATCACACGTCCTAGTCGGGATTCGAATTCGGCCAGCGGTGAGGGGCAGCGAGCAGTCAGTGGCCTTAGACCACTTAGCTATCAGGGCACGCCCCGTGTGAGATGGGTGAAGTTGTAGCGCTTAACCATACAAACACACTAGTCTACTATACTCATCCCACGATGGCAGAACTATGCTCGTTCTGGGTTGGGTTTTACTTGAATACTAATAGATTGCAAATGAATTTGGAAATCGTCACCTTTTCTGTCATTTGAGGCTGAAGCAATTACTTGGGAATCGAGGAAAATGAAGTACCGGAGAAAACAACCCACCGACCCTGAATTAACTAATACATTTTCGAATGCGTCAAGCGGAAGTTGAACCTTGGACCTTGAAAATAATGTCTGGCATGTATAAAAGCACTAAATAGAAAGGAAGAAAAAAATTTTTCCGACACTAGGAAGAAATTCCTTTCGCTTCACGAATGGGTCTTTCAATTGCAGAAGCACCATAGACCGCCCTTCACAATGCTGCACATTTATATAGCGACCAACCTAAAGCACTAATAGGCTTGAGGTCTGAGGTACCTTTACATTATTACTCAACGTCACTTTTTCTGCACTATTGAGACTAAAGCGCGACTGGCCAGTTGTTAGTGATGGCAGTCAAGAGAGTAGAGTGGCCAGGTATAACTACTGCTTAACCTAAAGTCACTGACAACCTTCTAGGTTCCCATCTTGACAGAGTCATTATTATTACATTTCTTATATGGTAATCTATCATTATATTGCAATTTATTTTACACAACCCTGGGAACAAATTTAAAGGAACGAGGGGCGTGGTCGATAGTACCAAATTTGGAAGTAGCTGATGATGGCGGGAAGCACATACTTGGCAGGTGACGACGAATAGGATTTGTAATGTTGTTGTTTTTATGAGTGATCTCCATGTGTTGCCAACCCCATTGATTTCAGCTAATGTATTATTGATCTGGAGCTGGGGTTTGGCCTGGGTTATTGATCGCTGTGCGACACTGAAAATGAATCATGCCATTCTTTCCTATAGAAAAGATGTCTCTTTATAGAAAGTGCATCGGCAGATGTAGATTCAATTTGAAATCAATCCTTTTTTCGTCACAATTGCATGGATTCAAGTTATCAGTTCATTATCAAAATTTACAGGGGTTTGAAATGAATGTAGTATGGGGTCGAAACCATTAATACCAATGAAATGTTTTAAAATATGATATTTGCATCACTTTTATCAATAACATCCACGCACTAAAAAGTAAAGCAGAATGAAAAGATCATCCGGCCAAGTGATAGACATCTATTTAGTTATAAAAAACCAACACAGCAAGTACTTTAAACGTACTGGCATATTGTTCAGATTTTCTACTAGAATTGTAGTCTTTGGTATGAAACTTCGTCCAGTTGATATGCGGCGCAAGGTTGAAACTTTCTTTCCCACTTACTAGTATCCCTTTTTTTGAGTGTGCAGTTTTGTATATTGCTTTACCAGTATTACATATCTGCAATCACGAAAATTCAAGAAAACCTTTTTCGTTTGTAATCACATCAAATTCTTTCTTGAATGCCATTGCATTCTTAAAAATACGCATCGCGCAAGCACATCGTAAGGCTTTGTACCCACGAACCCTGGGCATGGTGATGCCATGTGTAAGTGTTTGTTTTACTTCACAGGCATATTTTTCTGTTGCTATTTTTAGACCTCAAGGTCGCTCTCTAGAAAACGGTTGTTTTCGATCATGCGTGTTAGTCCCCGTATGTTCCATCGCCCAATGTATCGCCGAATGTGTGTAGAACTACATACATTACCCAAATTGAATGTATCAACTGGGGCAGAAAATACTCCACAATCTTGCTAGTTGAGGCATGTGCACCCCGTACTCTAGTCCAAGTTTTTTCAAACAAGGAAATTAAACATGACATGGGCTAGACTTTCCGCATGATCCGTGGCACTTTTCTCCCAAACAGAAAACACCAACATAAGATGAGCTCGACTTTTCGCATGCTCACTGGCACTTTTTTAGACGGGAATAATTAGACATTATTAGCTAGCTTTTTGCCATGAGTAAATACATAGAGATATTAGGTGGAATCCGATATCAGAAATCTTCTATTCATATCAAATTTTCTATTCGTGTCGACGTTTTTCAAGTAAAAACGATTGGTATATAATGAATACCAGTTCAAGAAGATCCTGGGGTACTATCTGAAATCCGATTCTCTTCATATTACCGGTAACCTTTTTTCAAATATTAATGACTGAACTCGATGTCACTTTGTATTTCCTCATTTTGTCAGAATTCCCAATCATTAGCTATGATGCATAATCTATTATTAAAAACGCTTACTTCTGGAATTCATCCATGCATGGCAGAATGATAACCAAACAGAGGAATTATAATGTGTAGAAATGCGTATGTATTGTCCTTTGTGTTTGATAAAAAGTCTAACTTATACTTTTGATGTATTGCCCAATAGACCAACTGAATTTTGCAATGAAATATTGTTTTATAAAAAAAATCCTAATCATTCCCCTCTCATATCTCTGATCGGTCGAAATGTCGGCGAGAAATGTGCTAGATCACCCGGCCATGTGGATGTCCCCCGATCTCAGGAGTAGTATGTACTTATGCACCAAGATAGTGTGAGCGCATTTTGTGAAAACAACCTTCATTCACAGCGTGAAGAACGTCGTATGTGTCTGCCTCTCCAAATGCACTCAAATAAATTGGGTCATAAAGACTAGTACTCGGTTGAGAACTGTTTTTTATAAGTTCATTTTGAATAAAATAGATAAGACTGGATTATCATCATCATTATTATTAGTATTATTATTATAAGTAGTATTGTTATATTTTTTTATTATTATTATTATCATAGTTATTATCATTAGTATTATCATTATTATTATTATTATTATTATTATTATTGAAACAATAATGATAATAAAAATAATGATCATGCCATTATAATAATGATAATCCCCTCTGTTTTCAGCATTCGCTTCGTTCGGTGCCAAGGCCACAGAGAGTGTCTCTAGCGTGGCTGGGTATGGCCAACAGGCCATGAATTTTGCCTCCTCAGCAAAGGAGAAATTCGGTGAAGCCGAACAAAAATACCACGATATCTTCAACAAGTTCGACAAGGATGGGAATGGTACGATCAACGCCGAGGACCTGAAGGCCTGTGTCAAGGAAATGGGTATTGGTGATGCAGTGCCTGATAGCACCTTACAGGTAAGATATTACTCTACCTCTACCTTACTGATACTGTGTCCAGGAAATGGGTATTGGTGATGCAGTGCCTGATAGCACCTTGCAGGTAAGACATTACTCTACCTCTACCTTACTGATACTGTGTCCAGGAAATGGGTATTGGTGATGCAGTGCCTGATAGCACCATACAGGTAAGACATTACTCTACCTCTACCTTACATATACTGTGTCCAGGAAATGGGTATTGGTGATGCAGTGCCTGATAGCACCTTGCAGGTAAGACATTACTCTACCTCTACCTTACAGATACTGTGTCCAGGAAATGGGTATTGGTGATGCAGTGCCTGATAGCACCTTGCAGGTAAGACATTACTCTACCTCTACCTTACAGATACTGTGTCCAGGAAATGGGTATTGGTGATGCAGTGCCTGATAGCAACTTACAGGTAAGATATTACTCTACCTCTACCTTACAGATACTGTGTCCAGGAAATGGGTATTGGTGATGCAGTGCCTGATAGCACCTTGCAGGTAAGACATTACTCTACCTCTACCTTACATATACTGTGTCCAGGAAATGGGTATTGGTGATGCAGTGCCTGATAGCACCTTACAGGTAAGACATTGTTCTACCTCTACCTTACTGATACTGTGTCCAGGAAATGGGTATTGGTGATGCAGTGCCTGATAGTACCTTACAGGTAAGACATTGTTCTACCTCTACCTTACTGATACTGTGTCCAGGAAATGGGTATTGGTGATGCAGTGCCTGATAGTACCTTACAGGTAAGATATTACTCTACCTCTACCTTACAGATACTGTGTCCAGGAAATGGGTATTGGTGATGCAGTGCCTGATAGCACCTTACAGGTAAGATATTACTCTACCTCTACCTTACTGATACTGTGTCCAGGAAATGGGTATTGGTGATGCAGTGCCTGATAGTACCTTACAGGTAAGACATTGTTCTACCTCTACCTTACTGATACTGTGTCCAGGAAATGGGTATTGGTGATGCAGTGCCTGATAGTACCTTACAGGTAAGATATTACTCTACCTCTACCTTACTGATACTGTGTCCAGGAAATGGGTATTGGTGATGCAGTGCCTGATAGTACCTTACAGGTAAGACATCACTCTACCTCTACCTTACAGATACTGTGTCCAGGAAATGGGTATTGGTGATGCAGTGCCTGATAGTACCTTACAGGTAAGATATTACTCTACCTCTACCTTACAGATACTGTGTCCAGGAAATGGGTATTGGTGATGCAGTGCCTGATAGCACCTTGCAGGTAAGACATTACTCTACCTCTACCTTACTGATACTGTGTCAAGGAAATGGGTATTGGTGATGCAGTGCCTGATAGCACCTTGCAGGTAAGACATTACTCTACCTCTACCTTACAGATACTGTGTCCAGGAAATTGGTATTGGTGATGCAGTGCATGATAGCACCTTGCAGGTAAGACATTACTCTACCTCTACCTTACAGATACTGTGTCCAGGAAATGGGTATTGGTGATGCAGTGCCTGATAGCACCTTGCAGGTAAGACATTACTCTACCTCTACCTTACTGATACTGTGTCCAGGAAATTGGTATTGGTGATGCAGTGCCTGATAGCACCATACAGGTAAGACATTACTCTACCTCTACCTTACAGGTACTGTGTCCAGGAAATGGGTATTGGTGATGCAGTGCCTGATAGTACCTTGCAGGTAAGACATTACTCTACCTCTACCTTACTGATACTGTGTCCAGGAAATGGGTATTGGTGATGCAGTGCCTGATAGTACCTTGCAGGTAAGACATTACTCTACCTCTACCTTACTGATACTGTGTCCAGGAAATGGGTATTGGTGATGCAGTGCCTGATAGCACCTTACAGGTAAGACATTATTCTACCTCTACCTTACAGATACTGTGTCCAGGAAATGGGTATTGGTGATGCAGTGCCTGATAGCACCATACAGGTGAGACATTGTTCTACCTCTACCTTACAGATACTGTGTCCAGGAAATGGGTATTGGTGATGCAGTGCCTGATAGCACCATACAGGTAAGACATTGTTCTACATCTACCTTACAGGTACTGTGTCCAGGAAATGGGTATTGGTGATGCAGTGCCTGATAGCACCTTACAGGTAAGATATTACTCTACCTCTACCTTACAGATACTGTGTCCAGGAAATGGGTATTGGTGATGCAGTGCCTGATAGCACCATACAGGTAAGACATTGTTCTACATCTACCTTACAGGTACTGTGTCCAGGAAATGGGTATTGGTGATGCAGTGCCTGATAGCACCTTACAGGTAAGATATTACTCTACCTCTACCTTACAGATACTGTGTCCAGGAAATGGGTATTGGTGATGCAGTGCCTGATAGCACCTTGCAGGTAAGACACTACTCTACCTCTACCTTACAGGTACTGTGTCCAGGAAATGGGTATTGGTGATGCAGTGCCTGATAGCACCTTGCAGGTAAGACACTACTCTACCTCTACCTTACAGATACTGTGTCCAGGAAATGGGTATTGGTGATGCAGTGCCTGATAGCACCTTACAGGTAAGACATCACTCTACCTCTACCTTACAGATACTGTGTCCAGGAAATGGGTATTGGTGATGCAGTGCCTGATAGCACCATACAGGTGAGACATTGTTCTACCTCTACCTTACAGATACTGTGTCCAGGAAATGGGTATTGGTGATGCAGTGCCTGATAGCACCATACAGGTAAGACATCACTCTACCTCTACCTTACTGATACTGTGTCCAGGAGATGGGTATTGGTGATGCAGTGCCTGATAGCACCTTACAGGTACGACATTACTCTACCTCTACCTTACTGATACTGTGTCCAGGAAATGGGTATTGGTGATGCAGTGCCTGATAGCACCATACAGGTAAGACATTACTCTACCTCTACCTTACTGATACTGTGTCCAGGAAATGGGTATTGGTGATGCAGTGCCTGATAGCACCTTACAGGTAAGATATTACTCTACCTCTACCTTACTGATACTGTGTCCAGGAAATGGGTATTGGTGATGCAGTGCCTGATAGCACCATACAGGTAAGACATTGTTCTACCTTACAGATACTGTGTCAAGGAAATGGGTATTGGTGATGCAGTGCCTGATAGCACCTTACAGGTAAGACATTACTCTACCCCTACCTTACAGATACTGTGTCCAGGAAATGGGTATTGGTGATGCAGTGCCTGATAGCACCTTACAGGTAAGACATTATTCTACCTCTACCTTACAGATACTGTGTCCAGGAAATGGGTATTGGTGATGCAGTGCCTGATAGCACCATACAGGTGAGACATTGTTCTACCTCTACCTTACAGATACTGTGTCCAGGAAATGGGTATTGGTGATGCAGTGCCTGATAGCACCATACAGGTAAGACACTACTCTACCTCTACCTTACAGATACTGTGTCCAGGAAATGGGTATTGGTGATGCAGTGCCTGATAGCACCATACAGGTAAGACATTGTTCTACATCTACCTTACAGGTACTGTGTCCAGGAAATGGGTATTGGTGATGCAGTGCCTGATAGCACCTTACAGGTAAGATATTACTCTACCTCTACCTTACAGATACTGTGTCCAGGAAATGGGTATTGGTGATGCAGTGCCTGATAGCACCATACAGGTAAGACATTGTTCTACATCTACCTTACAGGTACTGTGTCCAGGAAATGGGTATTGGTGATGCAGTGCCTGATAGCACCTTACAGGTAAGATATTACTCTACCTCTACCTTACAGATACTGTGTCCAGGAAATGGGTATTGGTGATGCAGTGCCTGATAGCACCTTGCAGGTAAGACACTACTCTACCTCTACCTTACAGATACTGTGTCCAGGAAATGGGTATTGGTGATGCAGTGCCTGATAGCACCTTACAGGTAAGATATTACTCTACCTCTACCTTACAGATACTGTGTCCAGGAAATGGGTATTGGTGATGCAGTGCCTGATAGCACCTTGCAGGTAAGACACTACTCTACCTCTACCTTACAGATACTGTGTCCAGGAAATGGGTATTGGTGATGCAGTGCCTGATAGCACCTTACAGGTAAGACATCACTCTACCTCTACCTTACAGATACTGTGTCCAGGAAATGGGTATTGGTGATGCAGTGCCTGATAGCACCTTGCAGGTAAGACACTACTCTACCTCTACCTTACAGATACTGTGTCCAGGAAATGGGTATTGGTGATGCAGTGCCTGATAGCACCTTACAGGTAAGACATCACTCTACCTCTACCTTACAGATACTGTGTCCAGGAAATGGGTATTGGTGATGCAGTGCCTGATAGCACCATACAGGTGAGACATTGTTCTACCTCTACCTTACAGATACTGTGTCCAGGAAATGGGTATTGGTGATGCAGTGCCTGATAGCACCATACAGGTAAGACATCACTCTACCTCTACCTTACTGATACTGTGTCCAGGAGATGGGTATTGGTGATGCAGTGCCTGATAGCACCTTACAGGTACGACATTACTCTACCTCTACCTTACTGATACTGTGTCCAGGAAATGGGTATTGGTGATGCAGTGCCTGATAGCACCATACAGGTAAGACATTACTCTACCTCTACCTTACTGATACTGTGTCCAGGAAATGGGTATTGGTGATGCAGTGCCTGATAGCACCTTACAGGTAAGATATTACTCTACCTCTACCTTACTGATACTGTGTCCAGGAAATGGGTATTGGTGATGCAGTGCCTGATAGCACCATACAGGTAAGACATTGTTCTACCTTACAGATACTGTGTCAAGGAAATGGGTATTGGTGATGCAGTGCCTGATAGCACCTTACAGGTAAGACATCACTCTACCTCTACCTTACTGATACTGTGTCCAGGAGATGGGTATTGGTGATGCAGTGCCTGATAGCACCATACAGGTAAGACATCACTCTACCTCTACCTTACTGATACTGTGTCCAGGAGATGGGTATTGGTGATGCAGTGCCTGATAGCACCTTACAGGTACGACATTACTCTACCTCTACCTTACTGATACTGTGTCCAGGAAATGGGTATTGGTGATGCAGTGCCTGATAGCACCATACAGGTAAGACATTACTCTACCTCTACCTTACTGATACTGTGTCCAGGAAATGGGTATTGGTGATGCAGTGCCTGATAGCACCTTACAGGTAAGGTATTACTCTACTTCTACCTTACAGGTGCTGTGTCCAGGAAATGGGTATTGGTGATGCAGTGCCTGATAGCACCTTACAGGTAAGATATTACTCTACCTCTACCTTACAGATACTGTGTCCAGGAAATGGGTATTGGTGATGCAGTGCCTGATAGCACCTTACAGGTAAGAAGGCATTGTTCTACCTGTACCTTACTGATACTGTATTGTTTCTGTATTGCGAGATAATACTTTACATGTAAGATGTTATAAGACATATTGACCATTTAACCCTTATGCTGCTGGTGGCTAATTTGGCCAATACAAAATTGTGCGAAAGTCCTAAAAAATGACTGAAACCCTGGCACATCTGAGAGTACTCAGTGAGAGCTTTCCACTGAGTACCAACATGACAGATTTTGCAAAAACCTTTGTGTCCTTGCGCTTGGGGCGAAAGTAGCCTCTGCAATGACGGTATTTAATTCTTATACTTATTATACGTGGGCAGCTCGAGGATAATACACGACCGCACGCCCGATTGCCACCCAGTTTCCTGGGCATGGTTGACCTAACAACTGAACGTAGCTTTGATAACAAATTACGTTGATGATTGGTGTGCTTTGCTTAGTTTTTGACATGTTATCCATGAGTGTTTGAACAACCAGGCACTGGCCGACGTCCAGTTCACTGGTGCAGGAATTGAATGTCTGTACTGTATTCCTGCCTCATTAGTGTATGGAGGTACCAGACAGGTACGTAAGGTTAATCCCCTTGTGCCGGCGGAATCACCTGCAATCATTATGTAAGTTGGCAAATTTTGATGGTTCACATGGAAACATGTCAACATATTGTGAAAGTGGAGCCATCGCTGTGCAACAATACCAAACACTAGCATCAGACTAACTATATGCCCGGTAAAATTGATTTCAGGAGCGGTAATATATCATTTATTGATCTCACTCAATTATTCTGTAAACGGCTCTGAAACAGGTGGCGTGACCATATATTTAGCTCTGTCACGTTTTTAAAAATATGGTCATGTTTAAAATCTAAAAAAACTATTGATAAAAGTGGGCATTTAATGCAATCTGTATAAACATATTTAATTGGCAATCTATAAATGCAATTTCGTCATTGAATAAGTAGTACCCAAAATAGAAGAAAACAATAAACTAAATCATACCCAGGGTTATAAGTAGACAATAGCATGCGGCATACTGATGCATGTCTTTACTTTTGAAAACAAAAACAAACAGTTTTCATGCTTAGCCATATAATCAATGGATTAAATATTTAGTGTATGCTATGTTAAGAATATACTTTGGTTTTTCTTATAGGAAATGACGGAGAAGGCAACTGTGGAGCATGGAGGTACCATCTCCTGGGATCAGTTGAAGGACAAAATTCCCTTACCACTTTGAAGCCATGGTGACAAATTACTATAAACCTCTTTATATTCGCGCTCGGTATTGTTCGCGATTTCGCTCACTCGATCTGATGGTGGCCATTATATTTTGCACATATAATTCGTGGGAGTTCCCATTTGGTAACCTGATGCAGCAAGATGCCATTGGTGAGGTATATACGTGCCATTTGATATTAACTTAATTACTTACTAAGCTGTGTGAATTTCGCGAATATGAATGGCAAGTGTATATAACTGGCAACAGAATGAAAAGGGGTTTACAGTATGTATACGGTGATAATGTCCATCTATTTCATTAAAACTTTTAAACCGTTATGTTTCTATACAACAGAAAATTGGACCTAAAATGGATATTTGCGTCCTATTTCATTCTCAAACTGTATTGCGCTTAGTCAACCCGATTTTGTAATTTCGAAGCGTAGGATGCATTGCCTGTCTTTCGTATTTCTCATCAATACCTCCTTTAGAATAAAAAATCAACATGTTCTTAGATATTAAAGGTTTTACTTCAATACCTCTGTTTATGACAGAAACTTTAGAATATATAATGTTATTTATTTTCATTTTCATGGTATTTAGATGACAATATCCTGATATACACAAATGTAATAGAATTAACCTTTTGCTGAATAAATCTGCTTGTATTAGGGTAAATATATATTTCTATGATAATCACAGTCTGTGTATATAGTTCACGTATATTTTAAATGAATGTGGACAAATTTAGTCATAGCCACAGACAACCGTATTTACTGTATTGTTGCACTGAGACAAAGAGAAATGATAACCAAGAAATTATATTCCTCAACCTCTCATAGTGTTAAGAATACAAAACACATACGTTGAAAAAGGCTTTAATTCGTTCTTGATCAATATCAATAATTCTGCTTTATTGATTATCTTATCCAATCCTTCATTTCAATAACATGGGACACATTTCGGATTGCACTATGTGGAATTAATCACGTAATTGCCGTTTTGAGACATCACAAAGCAGTTCTTGCAAACTCACCACTTAAAACAAGTCCGAGTTTGAAGTAAGCTTTGCATATTAGAAGATAACCAAAATACTACAGTACATAGTACAAAACGATGCTCATATCTTTATCTACATAGGAGCAACTCTTGTGTTTGTCTACTTGCAATCATAGGTTATTCATAGTCTTGTTCTTTGTGAGGTACGAGAAACAATACATTGTTTAAAATGCCAACAATTTGTTTTTCATCAAAAATGTATTCAGCATATATATCAATACTGTACGTTACTCTAGATGTCTACTATTAAATAAAACGTTATGAATAGTTTATCTCGCTTTTTTTTTATTTCAGTGAAAACAAAAGTATTTTCCAATATTATTGACGAGTTATGCATTGAGTTGTTGGACAATGCGGGCAGACTAGATGTAAATGGGTTAAATAGAATGTAACATTGCAGTCACATGCACCACCATACGGTGCAATACCAGCTTAATATATGGGCCATATAAATAGCAGCACACACTCCAACCTGTATACATGTACATATCCAGAGTGTATTGCATTCCTTAGATTGGCTATCACAACCATCATATCACTCAAGGCTGAAGACCATTGCACCTTTAAATGGGGGTGTTTTCTTATTTTATTGACATATAATAGCTGATTAGGTTTGCTAATTAACCTTCTTGAATCAAAACTCTCAACTAGGACTAAAATAACAAAAAGTTGTTGTTGTTTTTCTTTGAAAGCTGCCTACTATAAAGAGAGGACTACTAAGGCACCCGGCTGGGATGTTTACATACACCCGTAATGGCCATTCCTTATATGATCTCCCCTGGAAGGTGTGCTCTACTGGCTGATGGATGTGTATTGGGGATGCTGCTGGCTAGCTCCTGAATGTGTGATCTATCAAATGGATATTTCCTGTTTACCAGAAAGTCGGCATTGAGGAGTTATGAGTGATTGCACTGCAATTAGAATATTGAATAAAGGCGTTATTCTTGTGCAACAGCTGTCTTGCTTTACAGATAGGTAAAGTCAATCAAAAGTTCCAGAAATCTTCTGGTTTGTGTGGTGGGCAGGATTCTTTTAGGATTCATCTTACCTAGTTGAACAGGGTTTCCTGCAGTTGAGATTAATAGTAAGAAGAGCGCATTTAGATGCTGGCCCCTGGACACTGCAGAGTCTGAATATATCCTAAAATGGTAAGTAGCTCCAGAAGGGAGAGAAAGAGGTTTGAATGGAGAAAAAATATCGATCATGACTTACTGTTAATTTCTTTCAGAACAAATTTCTTTTGAAAAATGAAAAAATACTACGTGCACAAGGATGTTGTATATACAATGTACAAACATCAATTGTACCAAATCTTCATTGGAGGTTTTTTACAATAACATATGTATTAGAAACCCACATCTCTTTCTGCCCCCACCCCCTGGAAATTGTGAAAAAACACACGACATGTTTAGAATATTTGACCTCTCTAGAGTCTTAGCTTTCATAAGAGAAGTTGTTTATTGGCGTTTTCCTGTTCACAGACCAACGTATTGGCCTTACATGGAAGTTTCCCTTAAAGAACGAAGATCCTGAGCCCCCTTAATGCATGCTATTATACTATAATAGTAATCAAAGACTCGCATATATGAACACATTGGGAATGAAGGGAAGGTAAATCAGGTTTGTTCACATTTCATAAATCGACAGGAATGCACTAGGATAAAATAACATCAGAGAAACTAGGTCTTTGAAATTTAGGACAGGTTCCAAAATGTTAGTAATTTGATGTGTTTGTTTGTCAGATTTTTCTCCTCTTACGACTGCTTAGATCAATCACGACAAGATGAAACCACGGAACGGGGGAAAATTCACCGCTCTTTTCGAATCGTACCCTCTGTTTAGCGACCGCGCCACCTGGCTATGAGTCTATACAGACAGTGATATTAAAGGAGGAAAAAATCAGTTGGATTCTTTGAAGACGTGAGAATGTTTTCCCGCGCTATGACAGCGTACAGATGCATATATAATAGCTTAATAACCACCAGCCCACATGGGCCGAAAAAGAGCTCAAGTTCCACTTTGTTGAAGCAGAACGTTGATGTCTAGTCATACACGTGCAGAATAAAGACACATTGTATACCCTAGAGTTCGCATGGAAAATTGAATGGTCTACAACCTCACAAAACTACATCGTCGTAGGCATGGTTGACATTCACCTAAAAAAGCTTAACCTCAAACGACTTCACCGACATCTGCAGGGCTGGGTTTAGATGCCCCTATGCAGCTAATTCCTGAGGTGATGCTACCTGGGAAATGCCACATCCCTTTTCATTATTAGCCATTGCATTGTATTGTTGTCTGTAGGTTCAATGAGGAAAACAATACAAACATATTGTGTGTGTCATACAAGAGAAATACCCGGCGGGGGGGGGGGGGGGGGGGGGGGGCACTCAGGTACAGAGGGGGGCCGCACCTTTGTTACGTATTTCGCGGAAGAAGGGGTATTTTTTTAACACCTCCGCATGTCCGCGATTTTGTAAAAGAAGGGTACTTTTTTGTACCCAGGTACGAAGTATGGGGGTCAAAATCCCTTTACAATCTACGAAATATCCGCGACTCTGACGTCGAGAGACTCCCGAAGTGACTGGGCTTCAGAGTTAGTAGTTCGAGCAACTCTAACAGTGGCACCGGCCGATGTTTCCTATATGCTATGTCTATTGGCCTACACCACCGTTAGAGTTCCCAGCATTTAAAAAAGTGAACTTGCGCCAAGAAAACTGGGCGCTCATATTTATAACCTGAAACACCCCCCAAAACCAGTCACGTTCGTATCCTACTTTATTTCTTTGTATAATTACATCTTTATTTGATGAAAATCCGTAGCCTGGTGCCTGTATGGCACACTGTTAAAGTTGAGGCGATCAGGCTTGTGGAGTTTACGTCTCCATTGGCGGATGCTTAATATGCACGCATGCGCACATGAGAAGGGAATCCCCAGCTAAAAACTAAGCGAGCAGTGGACGTGAGCGGAAGAGCTGCCCAACGTGAAAAATAAAATGTAGAGAAATATGATAAAGGTGGGAAATCTTAAAAATATGTTGTGCCAAACCTGAAATATGTCTTATTTTTCACGTTGGGCAGCTCATTCTCACACATCCACTGCTCGCTTAGTTTTTAGCTGGGGATTCCCTTCTCATGTGCGCATGCGTGCATATTAAGCATCCGCCAATGGAGACGTAAACTCCACAAGCCTGATCGCCTCAACTTTAACAGTGTGCCATACAGGCACCAGGCTACGGATTTTCATCAAATAAAGATGTAATTATACAAAGAAATAAGGTAGGATACGAACGTGACTGGTTTTGGGGGGTGTTTCAGGTTATAAATATGAGCGCCCAGTTTTCTTGGCGCAAGTTCACTTTTTTAAATGCTGGGAACTCTAACGGTGGTGTAGGCCAATAGACATAGCATATAGGAAACATCGGCCGGTGCCACTGTTAGAGTTGCTCGAACTACAGAGTTAGCTGACGCCACTTGCTGCCGCTAAACACGCAGAGGATTATAAAATCTTAAGTTTAAATACGTGTTCCCGTTCATCCAATGTCAGTGTTTTGATAAAAGAAGGGGTGTTTATTAAGTGAAAAAAATCAGCGTTTTATTAAAATAAGGGTGCTTTTTTGGCCAGAAATCAGTGCTTTATGGGGTATTTTTTAATTTTGATAACGAACGTATGCGCCCCCCTAAATACCCAAGTGCCCCCCCCCCCCCCCCGGGGAGAAATAAAGATAATGGAACAGTATTAACACCAGCAGAAAAGTTGTCTCGTGCCATTGCCTGAGTTCGAATCCTTGGCGGGGTGTTTGAGAAAGTTTCCAATGACCTGTGGTTAGGCGGAGGTTTTGGCCGGGTACTCTGGTTTCCTTCCCCACTTACAACTGGCTAGTCACGAATTAGCCTAATTATGACAGAAGAAGTGACGCTAATTGAAATTCCAAATTCTAACAGAAAAAGAAAAATAACACTCTTTAGAAAAGGACATATTGAATCCATGTTTGAACGAACGAAAATAAATTTCATATGAATAAATATTATCATATAGTGAAAATTGCATTGTCTCTTTCAAATGTTGATATCTAAAAAAGCAAACAATTAAGGATGAAATATGATTAGAAAGTAATGAAACAATTACAAGTTGTTGAGTTTTTGGAGAATGAATATTTCTTAAGTTCACATCATGCCTCTAGGTCACATTTGTCAAGAGTATTTTCACTTATATATGTAATTATATTAAAAGTAAGGGAAAAAGGGCTGGGAAGCAACATTTCTAAAACTCGACATGCTACTTTAAGGCCAGGCTTGTCCTGACTACATAATGTATTTATTCTACGTAAATACCCTAGGGCTACGATATAAGGTACCACTGCTCCTATATCATATAGACATAATGTGAGGATCTTATCTGTCGCCTACGATTATAATATATCATACGTCGTATAAAAGTGTAAACCCTTATGTCAAGGTGACGATACTTCTGTGCACCCTTATATAACTTCGTGTGCTTTTATTTTGTCATTTCAATTACTTTTGTATTTAAATATACACTTTACAGGGGCCTTCAACACACAGACGAGGAACCTAAATGTAATTGAGACCCAAGAAGAAATGCATTAGTTTCTCAAACAAAGATGTGAAGTGTTGATCCCCATGTCAATGGGGAAGGTATTATACTACACTCATTTCCTGTACCCTTGGTTGGGGACCAAGGCTAAAACGCTCTTCAGACACAATACTTCTCTGTGTGGACGAACGTGACTTGCGTCCACTCTACTTCAGAAAAGCAATATCATAATCCATCATAAAAATGTAAATCAACATTTTATACAACATCTAATGAAGTATCCTGAATACGCGTGTACAGGTCGGCAGGTATACAAACATATTTAATACAATTCACTTCTAGTAATCTTGATAATTATACCATTGAGAGAACGGTTAGCTTTTTATTCGTATTTGTATGTGTATTGACTGTAAGTTACTCGGAATAAATCAATTAAATTAACTGAAGAATCAAATTTAATTTAAAAACCTCAGAAAACCTCATGCAAAAGAATGTTCTGGAAATTGTGATAGAGATAAAATCTAGGGTGACCACAGATGCTCATATTGGGCAAATGCAATAATTTTGTATACCTAAAAAACAAAATAAAACTAGTATTTAATGCCAAAGTTGCTGAAACAATTGTTCTTTGTTAAAAATAATGTGTTGCAAATTTATAACCATGAATCCTTCAAATCTAAGTTGACAGACAGGACATCTAAGAAAAAAGATGGTGTATGTTTAAAACCATTATGGATGAATAACATGATCAGTGTTATCTACCACAGGATGTCAGAAATATGCCTTTAACGAACACTTTAAGTTAAACATTAGTAGTAATTCTTAGTTTCCTTAGTTTGTATACGAACGAAAAATTCTGTATTGTGATATATTTTTATGAACAGTTATTTATACACATAACAATGTGAAGCATGGCCATGATGCTTGGCGAGCAGGAAAATAAACAAAAAGTAAAAAAAAGAAATAGTTCTAAAACTTGAACAAGTCCTCAGGCCAATTGAAAAGTGGCAAGTATCAGAACCTACACAAGTTGGTTTTAACTCACTGATTTGCATTTGTGAAACTAAAAAACGAATTTTATGAGCAATTTCTTGCTGGTATCAATGTTCCAATAGGAAACTCCTTTCAGCAACTGTCACTTATCGAAAAGCTCTGGGTTTCCACGCATACTATAGACGGATTGGACTGTCGTCTATTGTCACTTTATTCTGCTATAGACTGACTGTAGATTGTAGATTGACTAGCTATTTGTTAGTGGCAGAAGAAATGGTAAAACCCAAGAAAACCAATGCATATTCACAAGTCACTGGTAACTGTTTCACATGCCTCTAATTTCAAACCCCCACTTGGTGTGATTGAAGGCGTACATCCCTCGTCATTGAGGATGTAAGATTGAAGGAAGATCACCATATTTAGGAATATGGAATTCCGTTTGTTTTTCGTTACCTTTTCTGCCATACAGAGGTTAACTAGTGACCAGCAATAATAATTATTGCAGTTTCCGTCCAAACCACCGCCTAACCTTATTAGTTCACTGGCGACCTCCTCACATACCACAAACCGAAACCGTGAACGGCTGGTAGTGAGACTACTCAGCTATGGAGGCGGGCCCTTCAGTGAGGGGTATGGAAATAACAGTACAGTACGTTCGTCTGATGTTTATTTGTTCCGTAACAACTAGGTCTTCTTTGTGAAAACAAACGTTTTCGCTATATGTGTATGCCATCATGTCGTGCTCTCAAAACACACCCTACTAATTCTGATATGAGGCTTCCTGGTTTGTTGTTGCCCTGCCTAGTGCTGAGAAGTTACCACTCACATGTACTCAAAACCTACGACACATTCCCTCATTCCGTGCAAATTAACAACAGCTATTTGACCTGCATACCATATTTCGTACACTAACAATAATACACACATAATTGGATTTGTCAGCACCAATTATGAACGCCTTGTTCAATATAAGAAAATCCAGAATTTAAATTCAAAATGATCAAGTGCAATCTAATCAACACTGACGGCTATAATATATATATATATATATATATATATATATATATATATATATATATATATATATATATATATATATATATATATATATATATATATACATATATATATACACACATATATATATATATATATATATATATATATATATATATATATATATATATATATATATATATATATATATATATATATATATATATATATATATATATATATATATAAATCTCGGGGGAACAACAACGCCTAACCCCAAGTCACTGGCAACTTTCTCTCATTCCCGGTCGGGCTTCGAACACGGGTAGTGGATGGAGGCAGCTAGCAGTCAGCGGCAATGCCTTGGACTACAGGGCCATCACGGCAACTCAACCATCTTACAAGTGTATATAACTTTAAGTGTACTATAAAATACGTACTGAAAACATCACACAGTACGCCAAGAGGTTTAGAACAGCGTTTAAGTTACTATACAAGCATGCTTTTAAAAAACAGCACCTCAAGTTCTTTCGAAATATGTGTTCTTAAATTCATTTAAAATTAATTTGGAACTGAATGAAAAGAAGCACATTCCTGAAGCTGAACGTGTCGTCCCACGTAGGTAGCAGTTGTCTGTTCATAAATAAAGAATGCTTTTGTACTGGAAAGGGCTTCCTACCTACAGGGATGCTACTTTCCAAGGTAGACGGTGAAGACGTGATGCCACTACATGTACTGGGTTATTTGGAAATTTCCACTCACCAGGACTACGCATTTAAATAATTGTCATAGCAAAAAATATGTTGGAAAGTTGCCAAAAGTGGCGAGCGCAGATACGCTTCAGCTCCAAAACAAAGTACGTGAGTCATTAGATGGGCGTATCACGGCTGCTATATTTCCCGCGCATTTTAAGTCTAGACGCAGCATCTGCAGTGATTCATGTCAGAGTACAGTCCCCATTGACAAAAAAGGTGTGCGCATGCGCGGAGCGAGTTGTTTTGACGTGACATGCATGTGACATTCCAATATTGAGAGGCGGCAAACACCACTCGCTCACAAGACCTTCAACAGAACAGCTTGTTTCGTCTTTCTCTCGGAAGAACATCCACACACAACTTTGAAAATGTCAGGTAAGTTGAGAACTGCTAGTCTATCATCACCTTGTTGCATTTCTAAAGTTTTCTCCCAAATTTGCAAAGGTTACATCTGTTTTAAACATTACGTCGAATACTTGAACCTCATGTTGAAACAGAAATAAACACGTTTTTATCACCAATCATGTTTCGTGTTACAAAAGTCGTTTGAAATGCAAAATCTTTCATTTTACTCGCACAGACGGACTTTAAATATACAAAAGATTGTTTGAACATCGACTTAACTTAAGAGTTATCAAAAAAACGACAAATAATTAGAAAATGCGATCTTCTAATCTTTTTAACCCATTTGTACCTGCGATGCAGACATGATCTGACGCGGAGCGAAATGTTTTGATATAAAAGCAATATTTTGTAAAACTAATGACCGAAAGATACTGTTTCTTTTTATCTTAACCGTCGCTCTCCAAATTGTTTTCAAATATCAAATGTTTTGATGAGTTACGATGAAAGCTGTCGGAGCACTTTCACTCAATATATGCAAATGAGTTACGACATATGATGTTCTTGTTCTTATCGTTTTAAACCAGACTTACTAATTAGGCTTTTCAATAGAAATATGTACGTTAAGACGCAACCAGACATGTTTAACCCATCCATGTTCATGAGAGTGCTGTGTGCAACTGTTGTCTGAACCAATGATAGTTTGAAAGTGATAGTATTGAAAATTACTTATATATTATAAGGTAGGAATTGACGAAATGTTTAAGGAGAGTTTGCAAATTAGTTCTGATGGGCATTTCTACTTCCAAAATATTCTTACGTAAGAGTGAGACAGAGACTGGGATCGCCTAAATAATCAGACCTTTTGGCATCAACAGGACGGAACAGATTAAGACACTGTCTAGAGAGAGAGAGCGTGAGTGTGTGTGTGTGCGTGTGTGAGAGAGAGAGAGAGAGAGAGACTGAAAAAAAAGCAATGCCTTTTTTGCCGCTACAGACACGAATGCATAAAGACGCGCTGTCTAGCGAAACTTTGGTCAAGGTTTGGGGGCGTCATCGCAATGCGTATATGCCATTCATGTGCCAAAATGTTCAAAGGGTTTTAAAATATTCGCGCGCTGCTGAGCGGGAAAGCGGCCAAAACATGAACTGCGCATGTGACTGTCTGCAGGTAGCGACTTATTAGATGTTTCCGTGTGCATTACAACGTGGCGGGACTCTCAACGGGTCTCTTTCTTCTGCTGTATATATAAGCTTAACACCTCGGGCAACGAAAACGTGCCTCACATACGAAGGTGTCCAACTCTAGACGCCGTAGACGGGTTTTATATGTATTTAAACGAGAGAACATAAAGATTAAATAAAAGAGAACATGAAAGGAACGATCCGGACAAATGTCGTCTGGACTTATGATACTTTTGAAAATAGCTATGCAATTGAGATTTAATTCACAATTTGTTTGACGAGAAGATTTTAGGTTGGGTTTTGACAGTTATTTCTCCATCAATTATTTTCCAAAAAATGTTCTGTTCACAAAGATATTACCGAAATAAGTCAAGGCGTTTTGGCGCCACAGGCATGGATGGGCTGAATGGTTTTTATCTGTATTTAAATGGCAGAACATGAAAAGTTAACGTAAATCACTTGTTGAATTAGAAAGGTGTTCATGCTGCGTTATTGTACTCTTACATTTGGATACAAAAGATATCCAAATACAAATTAAACCGCGACCATCTAGTTAATCATAGTGGTGGAAACGGGAGTACCCGATGAAAACCACCGGCACCTCCAGTCGCACGACTTTACACTTAACTTAACTTAAAGGTTTTGAACGAACGATGCTTTTACGATACGTTCAATGTAATGCGTTTACGAATTTATGAATGCACTTTAACTTATCCAATAGAAACAAATACGTGCTTTGAGTAGAGATATTTTTGTGCATGTTTCCATGGCAACGTTTCTGACAAATCATAATATCTCTAGCGTATGCGACAGGTGAATGGCAAATCAATTTAGCTGTTGGATTATTGAGTGGCAAAATGCTGCGCATAACAAAACACCGGGAAAACTCGGCATGTCTCCATAGAACCAACTGAGAGAATGACTGAAAGTATGGCTCGCCATGGCTAGACCTTTCTATCTATTTAGTTGATCAATATCTGTCGTGTACACCTAGATCTACCCTCGGCAGCAGGGCTAGTGGAGGACATGTATAACTGATATCCAGAAAATGTCAGTTTAACATTCTAATTCTGATTTAGGAATTTTCGATTAATCTAGTTTCATAAGTGGGTGCTTTCAGCAACCGAAAAATGTATTTCCTGATCTTATCTGTTTTATTAATACCAGGTCAAAAGGCCAATTATTAAATAAAGTATAAAAGTATTTAAAAAGGTAGAATTAAGGTCATTAAAGCCGATGATCTTTAAAGGCCATCTCGGTTGATAAAGAGAGTGAGAGTATGTGCTGGTTAGGGAAAATATAAGGTACTTCTAAAGGTAGAACTTATTATCAAACTTATTTTCCATATGACTGCTTTTTATGACTATCTAATATATTGAGAGTTTTTAAGAAGGAATGGGGATCTGCTGCAGGCAGCAAATAGCGATTTTATCGGGAGGGAAAGGGTTGAACCTAGGTAAAGGTACCAAGGGATATGTTTTGACCTTTTGAATTCCAAACTTATGTTCATGAATGAACATTCATCGTCCAAGCATCTTCCCTCCCTCAACAAGTGGATGATATTTTTTCTGTGTATTTTCGTTACTTCTCCATGACTTGTCAGGACGCACAACAACAAACGACATCCGCAAAAATAAAACATGAAACGCCTTGTGGTCTGGCAAAGTTCCAAAATTCCAGATCGCAAGAATTGCTCTCAATCCCACGCTCACAAATGAGGGGGACATTCTGGATTGTTGTCGCTTTTTGGCATTCCAGGCTATATAGTGACTAATTAAGAGGTTTGTAAAAAACGGGGTACCCGCAGCAAACTTCCGTCTTCCCACATTCATAATCATAGTTCCTGTATTATGATGTCAACCTTTTTGGCAGCAGGCCAAAATAATAGAAAGTTTATAAAAGAGTCATATTTCTGGGTTAAAGCAAGCACGGTTCTATTTTGATTCATAAAACATTTCTCTCAAACGTTATCCTACTTACCAGATTGATCTGGGTACAAGGTTTTATATTTCATGCCTGAATCTCTCATTGAAGTGTGTCGTCTGGGCCTACGGAACCTTTGAAGATAACTCTGGTATTAAGCTTCAATTCACAAAATATTTGAAGGAGAGTTATAGATTTGGTTCTAACTGATATTTTCCCTTCAAAGTTTGTTTTCAAAAATATTGCCGAAAGATATTGCCGAAACAGAAAGTACATTTTGGGCGCTAAATGCATTGCTGGGTTGACGAACCAAAATGAAGGTGTCAATATATTTTGATCAAAAGCAACCTTCAATGAAACTACATCCGTTTAGTTTAGTTCAGGAAGTTTGATATGCACGATGTATTTACATAGATACACATAAAATAGTATTCGCTTGATGACACTACACAGCATGAATACACTGTAGTAGACAATCATTTTTTCAACCCCACCCCTATCATACAAATGTACTCCAATTCGTTGTCACTGACTTTTAGCTGTCTCTCATCACTGTCCGCATTAAAATCCAGCCAGCGGCTTGTGAGAAAGTTGTCAATGACACGGTGTTGGACGAGGGTTTACCCAGCTACCCTGATTCACAGTAACTTTACAGTAACACCTGGCTGGTAAAAATTAAGTCTCAGTTTGAAAAAATCGACAATAATCAAAATACAAACCACCCTAGCATGTTCCTACTGAGACAATTGCTGTTTCCTCCTCACGGTGCAAGCATGCCAAAATAGTCTTACATGCACTAGGGGAAATTGAAGTGTCTGCTGTAGGTATGTACATTACACTATACTGCATTCCTAGCGAGGTCACGTGACTCAAAGTTGTGTTTTTCTGGTGACAGCATGCCAGGAATGCGAATCTGTATAAAAGCCCTGCTGCACAAATAAGTACGTAATTGGAAGTTTTTGTGTGTATATTTCGATAGAGCGGGCCAGACAGTGCTTGAATTCGGAGTTTGGAGTCTTTCGCCACTTTTTTTCTGACATACTGAGGCTAAATCGGGACTAGCTCATTGATTATGGTGACTAGCCCATTGTAAAAAGAATATCGTAGGATTTTACCACCGACCAACCCCAAGTCACTTATAACTTCTCGCATGCCCCGAAATGAGTTCAAACCCCAGAACGTTAAGCACTGGTGAGAGAAAGCTCGCAGTCAGCGGCGCTCTCTGGTTTTCACACCCCCAATCACATGTACAACAAGCGATTCACGCTTTAGCTTTAACCCATTCACACTTAGAGCGGCCGAAACAGGCCTGACAATTTTGATAATACTTATCTAACAAAAGCATTTTTTGGAAAATATTTGAAAGGAGAAGTGTTAATCAGAAGACAAGCAACAACTCTACTTCAAATATATTGTGAACTTTTGCTTTTTTCCCAAGTTATTTGCAAAAGTATGAGAGTAGCAGACGATACTTTCTAATCGAACTCGGAGTATTAATGGGTTAACACAACAGAAAAAGTGACGGTAATCGAAATTCCAAAACCTTGCGTAACTTACTACTGCCCATTCATGCCTTAGTATAGCAGAAAAAGAGACGATAGCGAAAATCCATATCCAACATTGTATACGCCCCAGATATGATATGGTTAGAGTGAAAGTATCCCGCCGTGTAATGTCCACAGCCAGTCAATGATGCGTGGATGTCGTATTTGCCATGCTCTTTTGTGCTCAAATAGACCAACCATGTTGCGGACATGCGTGCAAGCAGCTCGTCTCTGACTTCGCGGACCTCCGCTGGTGATCAACATTCTCCGCGTGCCCCAGACCGTGATAAGTAGTTAGTCAGTGTTAGCATAGGACCAGTGTAGTGGTTATGTTGTTTTATGACACAGTCTGGCATAACGTAGATAGGGGCATGCTTCAGGCGTGTGAACTGTGACGAGGGGCGTGTCACTGTGGACTCTTCAGCCTAGACTAGAGGAATTTCGTATTTCGTCACTTTTTTCTGCCATATTCCGGCTAAACCTTGACTGGCCAGTTGAACCAGGTGGGGGAAACCGGAGTACCCGGCGAAAACTCCCGCCTAACCCCTAGTCACTGGCAACTTTCCCACATGCCCCGGGTGGGATTCGAACCCAGGCAGTGGTGAGAGACAGCTAGCAGTCAGTGATAACGCCTTAGACCACACGGCTTATTTTCTCTCCGCAATTTACGAGAGAATAATGCAATCTTCATTTTGAACAGTAAAACGTAGCTACACACATATGGTTGTATTTTTTTCAGTCATTTTATGGCTAAGTCGTCTCTTGTCAGTTGCAAGTGGTGAAGGAAATAGATTATCCGGGGAAACCACCGCCTAACCACAAATCCCTGACAACATTCTAACGTGCTCCGAGCCAGGTTCGAACCAGGGGCCTTTAATAAGTATACAACTTAACTTAGCATGTCTATCGTTCTCCCTTTGCATTCTTAAGGTGATCAGTACCATTGCAACCTGGTTAAAAAAACACATACCAGAACATACCTCAAAGCAGCATAATCATATAACAAGGTGAATCTCAAGATTCTTGAGTGTTATCAGGTAGAGAATATCACAGCCAACTTTGTCAACCCATATTCTATTCCATTGCAATATTTACAATTTTTTTACTCAATTAACATGATCTCATTACTGTCACAGGTAATGGACACTGCAGGTTCAGATGGACCTTAGAGATATGATTGACTAGGCCCAATAAAGAGTAAATTTCAGATTCCTTACTTCTTAATCTTTTACAGGCTATAACATTGAGCATCTTAGTGGGTGTATGCTATCAATAGCCATTTCTTTCCCTGAATGCCATTTTGGAGGCCAATTAAACGAATTGCCATCTCACTGCCTCAAGACATATGACAAGATTTTTCACCAGAAATAAGGTTTATTTCCCACCAAATTAGATTTTCTCGTAAGTCACTTTAATCTATCACATATTTGGAATTGAATTTAATGGCGTATTCGCTGTGGTTAAGTAGTTACACAACAGCTTGCTACCACAACACTTCTTGTCGCCATGTTGGATCCGCCATTTTGAAATACATGTAACCGGCCTTAATATCAAATGCATGATGGTGATAGGACGCCCGGCTACCAATTGGGTTCCACGCTACGCCGGATCCAAATTAGCAGGTTGGCGCGGTCGCTATACAAATGTGCGATATTTTGAAGGGCTCTATGGGATGCCTTTGTAAGTGGAGGCCCTCAGAGCCCTCTTAAAAAGAAGGGGATTTTCTATATGTTTTAACTCGTGGCAGCATAACCTAAGCTGTTGAGAGCGACGTTAATCCTCGACGAAGGCAGACGTATTACTGCCGCAATGACCAGGCACTGCTTCGCGGAGTACTTTGATAAGTGACGTCATTCATGGTGGTGCCAAAACATGGTAAGTTTAAAAGCATGAATGACAACTGCAATGTAGCTTATGATGTCATTATTACCTGACAAGTCGATCAATTTGCATTTTATTTAGGGTTATGATTTAAAGAATCTGAGGATCGATATCGAAAAACACTGACGCCCATTTTTTTACTCAAGCTTTATCCCTTTGATACGTTGGATTAGGGTTAGTTTTCAAAGCTAGAAACAACTGAAAATAGTGTATTGCAAGACATTGAGGGACTAGCATTGACAGTGACCTTTTGCTGAGGAAAGGGTCTTTTCTTGATAGGGGTTAATATGGGTGTTCACTTTCGAGGGGGTGAACTGGCCATTGGGATCAGCAATGTATGGTCTCTTTAGAGTGTTGGTCAACATAGAGGGGTTCCTTTACAATAAACTAATAGGAAAAAGTTCGGGACTGGCAACATGTGATCACTTAAGAGGGGTGGTAACTTCGAGGGGTTCCACTGTATGTTTTAGAAACGAGACGTCAGGCAAATACTCAAATTGCCCTGACAATTAGTCAATATTGTCACAAAGGTCTGGGCGAAAAGTTTAAACACAATGCGGATGATGCTTGAATACAAAATACATTGATTCTGGAGCACAGAAAATCAGTCCTGGAGCGCAGCACTTCAGTGCTCAACCATTCAACATTTCTTTTCTAATATTCATCACTAGGTAGTGCTATCGTAAAAAGCCTTCATACCAATAATAGAGGCCTGGATCAATAAACCGACAATACAATTCAATTGAGTTGACATTTCCGATGAAAACTGAATGAAACATGACTAACACAGGATGTATATGAGAGGCTGTGGTGCGACATCCTTGAACGATGCCTTAGAGTTGATTTGCCATTGCTTTCTTGTGTTTCCAGCTCCCAGCGCAGCAGATATCGAAGCAGCCTTTAAGAAATTTGACAAGGACGGCAGCGGAAAAATTGACAGAAGCGAGCTCGAGAACTTACTAAAGGAACTGGGACTGCCGGCTGACCAGACAGCAGACATTACTAAGGTAAGAGTAGTAACGTTATTTGGATACATTCCGTTTATACATGAACGTTAACTAATTATTCTGTATAGTAATTTCGAATTGTTTGCCATTCATCGTAAACTATCGACCGAACAACAGGGAAAACAGAAATGAATTTAATCACAACTTATCTACTCACAATACTAATAATGAAGATCAGCAATAGCAAATGAATAAACATTGTAAGAAACCGCTTTAGAATGAACGTTTAAGTGATGTCGACCTTTACTGTTACAGGTCGTATCATGCTCCCATGAGAAAAATATCACTAAAATAAACAGGTCGTTTTGGCTGCTTCTATGCATGTAAAATATTCATGAATAGAGATGTATCTAAGGTATCATGATATTTCGCTCACTTTTCAGGCATGCATGTCGATGGCGGATACAGACGGAGATGGGAAACTCAGTTTGGCCGAGTTCCAGAAGCTCATGGAATGATAAACCAAGTGATGTCACTACTACTAGTGCACTTTTTTCATATGCGGTGATGACACACCCAAATGCGTCTCCACTTCTTGTGCACAGCTCCATATAAGGACTCTTCAAACAGAGGCTTTTAAATACCAGTGAAATAGCCAGACTTATTTCTATATTTGCTTTGGCACTTTCTTCAATACTTCTCCTGAAGATGTAGAGAAGTAAGGTGTTGATATATATATATATATATATATATATATATATATATATATATATATATATATATATATATATATATATATATATATATATATATATATATATATATATATATATGTATATATATATAAATAAATAAATATATAATATTGTTTTGTTTTAATTGAAATACAAATGAAAACAAGTATTTGTTCCGGCAAGATGTCGAGAAAAGTGTTTTTGACAACCAAATGAAATAGGACAACCTTATCCTTTCTAGCGTCGATAGATTCTATTTGGTTTCATAATTGACATGTTCTCCATAAATCCCATCTTTCACTCTAATTTACTCATGTAATATAAGTTTTCAATCTAAGATTGTAACGTTTTGCAAAGTTTATGAACTGATATGTAGTTCATTTTTCGCCCGCTAGATGGCCAAATTGCAAGAAGCTTCACCCAAGAATGATTGCACTAAGGTACAAACTGAACAAAGGGTATTCCATTTTGAACGGAACAATATCGATAAGAACTGGAGTGATGCATGGGTGGGAAGTTTGAATACAATCATTTAAAACTTTTGTGATGAATGGGATTTTTTTGTGTTTATTCTTCGATACTTTCACTTAGAAATGATTTCATTTCTGCTGCTGCTCACCGTGCCACCAAGTGACATTAGGGTTGTGGCCCTTTAGGCAATAATTGTATTCCTTTTATGAAACAGGTGTCATTCCATTGAAATTAAACCTCGGTAAAGCCGTATCAATGCAACTATTTTAATGATAACGCGGTTATATGAAATTAGATGTACTATTTTTTCAAACTTTGTCATTCCGCATAAACAGAAGAGATATAGACCTACCCAATATATGAATAGTTTTATTGTACAAAAACGTCTCTATATCATCGGAAAATATCCTTTAACTCATCAGACATACGATTATATCTTGATTATAGCTATTTTTATTTAAAATGGTGTGAACAATAGTTTTGATACTGTCCAATAGAGGGCGTGCAAATATTAAGTTAGACGTTTCTGACTAAAACTTCAGAAGGCATTAACTAATCTACTCAATGCCAATAATACAATACTATTCTTAGTAAAAGAAAGTTTTAAATACATTCTATGAAATTACAAGATTATGATGTATACGGTATTGCATATTTACATATTATTTCATGCATCCTATTCTAACCTGTCTACGGTGCTGTGTGTTCTCATTGTATTTCATACTGTATCATTAATCAATCGTGGAGCAATAAAGCATTCAGTGGGTAACTATAGAAACGATGGTAGTTGTGTTTTCATTTGTCCCTTTCACCTTCTCCCACCAGCCTGCCCCAGTGGCCGAGTGGTCTAAGGTATTGCCGCTGATTGCGTGCTGCCTCTGACCGCCACGGCCTGAGTAATTGAATCTGGCGGAAGGTATGACAGGAGGTTGACAGCTATTTTCCTGTATGTATGTTTGTGTTTTTATGTATGTATGTATGTGTTTGTGTATGCATGTATGGGTATTGTATTTTATCATCACAACCCTCTTGATTCAAACCAAGAAAAATCATCAAGCGAGAGGGGGAGGGGGGTTCCAAATACATTAATTCTGGAGCACAAAATATCAGTCCTGGAGCGTATCATTTCAGTGCTCAACCATTCAACATTTCTTTTCCAATATTCACCACTAGGTTAGGCTATCATAAAAAGCCTTCATATGAATAATAAAGGCCTAAATCAATACATCGACAGTACAATTTACTGATGGAGTTGACATTTTCGATGAAAACTGAACCAAACATAACTAACACAAGATGTATATGAGACGCTGTGGTGCGACAGTTGAACACCCTTGAACGATGTCTTGAAATTGATTTACCATTGCTTTCGTGTGTTTCCAGCTCCCAGCGCAGCAGATATTGAAGCAACCTTTAAGGCATTTGACAAGGACAACAGCGGAAAAATTAGCGTAAGCGAACTAAAGAACGCATTTAAGGAACTGGGAATACCGGATGAAGAGGCAGAAAACGTAGCCAAGGTAAGAGTAGTTCAGGTTTCTCTCAATAGAGGGGGTCTGGCTCATAGGTGTTAGATGGTGGCGGTGCCTCTGCACAGTGATAAGCTTATTTGGGTGCATTACGTTTCATGGATGTTCGCCACCGATTCTTTATATCTTTAGTTTCAAATTCTTTGCCTTTTATCATGAACTATCGACCGAACAATAGGGAAAATGAAAGTAAAACATCAATTATCGTTTCAAAGTACTAATATATATTCTTTATTGACTGTAATCATGTTTACAAAAGGAACATACTAATGGTGAAAATCAGCAATAACAAATGAATAAACATTGAAAACAATAACAAATGAAAACGATTCGCATTAGAAGGCACGTCTTATTGCGTAATTCAGGTCTGATCATGCTTCCATGAGAAAGGTATTATTAAAGTAAACACGTCGTTTTGGCTGCTTATATGCTTGGAAGATATTCATAAATAGAGATATATGTAAGGACTCATGATATTTCGCTCACTTTTCAGGCAGGTGTGGAGATAGGCGATAAGAACAATGATGGCCTGCTCACTTTGGAAGAGTTCAAGCAGCTCCTGCAAAACAAGTGATGTCACTACTACTAGTGCACTTTTTTCATATGAGGTGTTGACGCACCCAAATGACGTCATCACTTCTAGTGCACAGCTCAATATAAGGACTCTCCAGACAGAGGCTTTTATAGGCTTTTAAGTACCAGTACAATAGCCAGACTTATTTCTATATTTGCTTTTCACCAAACGTGTCAGTGTTAAAAAGGAACCTATCGGCAGAGGAAAACTACATTTTACAAACTTAAGAGGCATTCCTCTTTTTTCTTTGGAATTTTATTTCAATATTTCTAAAGATGTAGAGAAGTCAGGTGTTTGTATATATATATATATATATATATATATATATATATATATATATATATATATATATATATATATATATATATATATATATATATATATATATATATATATATATATATATATATATATATATATATATATATATATATATATTTCTCGTTTGGTTTTAACTAAAATACAAATGAAAGCAAGTATTTGTTCCTGCAAGATGCCGAGAAAGGCATTTTGGACAACCAAATGAAATAGGACAACCTTATCCTTTCTAACGTCGATAGATTCTATGTGGTTTCATAATTGACGTGTACCTCTTAAATCCCATTTTTTACTTCTCTAATTTTATGCATATAATTAAGTTTGAATTCTAAGGTTTTTTCAAAGTTTATGAACTGATATGTAGTTAAATTTTTGCCCGGTAGATGGCCAAATGCAAATAGCCGCACCCTAGAATGATTGTACTAAGTTGCAAACTGAACAAAGGTTATACCGTTTTGAACGGAGCAATGTAGATAAGAACTTAAGTCATAGATAGAAGGGAAGTTTGAATACAATCATCTAAAACTTATGTGATGAATGACAGATTTTTGTGTTTATTTCTCAATAATTTCACTTTAAATTGATTCCATTTTTGCTGCTTATGTGACATTAGGGTTGTGGCGCTTTAGGCATTAAGTGTATATCTTATATGAGTCATTTGTCAATCCATTGAAGTTAAACCTTGGTAAAGCCGTAGCAATGCAACTATTTTAATGATAACGCAGTTGTATGAAATAAGATGTACTATTTTGTCAAACTTTGTCATTCCGCATAAACAGAAGAGATATAGACCTACCCTATATATGAATAGCTTTATTGTACAAAAACGTCTCTTTATCATCGGAAAAGTATATTTCAGTTCGACAAATACATGATTACATTTTGACTATTGTTATTTTCCTAAATGGTGTGAAGAATAGTTTTAATACTGCCCAATAGGGGGCGTACAAATTTTAAAGCATACACTAATCTACTCATTGCCAATAATATAATGATATTCTCGGTTAGTGAAAGAATACAATAGATGGTCAATATATTTTATGGAATTATGAGATTATAATGTCTAAGGTATTGCATATTTACATGCATTATCATGCATCCAATATGGGTATCGAAATAGAGTCAGCCAAAGCATGTACGGGAATGAACTCCTAAACTGTCTATGGCGCTGTTTATTCTCATTGTATTTCATACTGTATCATTATTCAAGCGTGGAGCAATAAAGCATTCAGTGGGTAACTATAGAAACGATGGTAGTTGTGTTATTCAGTGGCCGAGTGGTCTAAGGTATTGCCGCTGATTGCTTGCTGCCTCTGACCACCACTGCGAGAGTTTGAATCTGGCGGAAGGTATGGCAGGAGGTCGACAGCTACTTCCCTGTGTGTATGTGTATGCATGTATGTGTGTGTATGTATGTATGTATGTATGTGTATGCATGTATGTATGTATGTATGCATGTATGTATGTATGTATGTATGTATGTATGTATGTATGTATGTATGTGTATGTATGTATGTATGCATGTATGTGTATGTATGTATGTATGTATGTATGTATGTATGTATGTATGTGTATGTATGTATGTATGCATGTATGTGTATGTATGTATGTATGTATGTATGTATGTATGTATGTATGCATGCATGCATGTATGTATGTATGTATGTATGTATGTATGTATGTATGTATGCATGTATGTATGTATGTATGTATGTATGTATGTATGTATGTATGCATGTATGTGTATGTATGTATGTATGTATGTATGTATGTATGTATGTATGCATGTATGTGTATGTATGTATGTATGTGTGTGTATGTATGTATGTATGTGTATGCATGTATGTGTGTGTATGTATGCATGTATGTGTGTGTATGTATGTATGTATGTATGTGTATGCATGTATGTATGTGTATGTATGCATGTATGTGTGTGTATGTATGTATGTATGTGTATGTATGTATGTATGTATGTATGTATGTATGTGTATGTATGTATGTATGTATGTGTATGTATGCATGTATGTGTGTGTATGTATGTATGCATGTATGTGTGTGTATGTATGTATGTATGTATGTATGCATGTATGTGTGTGTATGTATGTATGTATGTGTATGTATGCATGTATGTGTGTGTGTATGTATGTATGCATGTATGTGTGTGCATGTATGTATGTATGTATGCATGTATGTGTGTGTATGTATGTATGTATGTATGTGTATGTATGCATGTATGTGTATGCATGTATGTATGTATGTGTATGCATGTATGTATGTGTATGCATGTGTGTATGTGTATGCATGTATGTATGTGTATGCATGTATGTATGTGTGTGTATGCATGTATGTGTATGCATGTATGTATATGTATGCATGTATGTGTGTGTATGTATGTGTGTGTGTATGTATGTATGTATGTATGGGTGTTGAACTGTATTCTTTATTGACCAACTCCAAAAAGAGATGAAATTACAAATACAAAGTATAATAGAAAGACACATTTTAACAGTACAAAAACATAAAGAGAACATAATAACAAAAACAGTGACAGGAAAGTTTACAAATACATATGATATCCGTAGTGTTGACTAGAGCATACGGAAATACTCTTACGAAGCTAGATGAAACACTGAATTATGCTAGGACTATTCATGGCATGCTTAGCAGTGACTAAGCCAAAAGTTCTAGAAGGACCTGATATCTATTAACCCCTGGTACTCCATCCCAATGTGTTATTAATATCAACAATCATCGTGTCACCTGCCAACTTAAATGTTTTGTTTTTATTTCCTGATATTCAAGATTGCTTATGTAGTAAATATATTTGACTCGTTTTTTGCTGTGATTTTATTGATTGGATAGCGCGTAGGTGCAAACATCTTAAAATGACTATGTTAAAAGATATCCAAATTTCATACCACGACAAATGTATGAGTTCATCGTGATTAGCAGCTTTATGAGATTGGCATAACGAGTTCAACGAACGTATTACGTATACACTAGGTCCCGAATCAAATGTTCCCATGCTGTAGTACCAGCAATAGCCAATAGATGGCGCAATATACAAAGAAAGCCACTGATTGCTTGCTGCCTCTGACCGCCACTGCATGAGTTTGACGGATGGTATGACAGGAGGTCAGCAGCTACTTTCCTTTGTGTATGTGTGTATGTTTGTATGTATGTATGTATGTATGTATGTATGTATGTATGTATGTATGTATGTGTGTGTATGTATGTTTATGTGTGTATGCATGTATGTGTGTGTGTGTGCGTGCGTGCGTGCGTGCATTCATGTATGTATGTATGTGTGTATGAATGAATGGGTACTGTACTGTATTCTTTATTGACCAACTCCGAAAGGAGATGAAATTACAAATTTGTTTTACAAGTTTTTATTCATACAAAGTATTATAGAAAAGACACATATTGTACCAGTACAAAAACATAAAGAGAAAATAATAACATTTACAGTCACAGGAAATTTTACATACATATACTAGCCGTAGTGTTAACTAGAGCATACAATACTCTTACGAAGATGAATGAAACACTTAACTATGCTAGCCATCTTAGGACTATTTATGCTTAGCAGTGACTAAGTCATACATCCTAGAAGGACCTATCATCTAATAACCCCCGATTTCTCTCTCACAATGCGTGATTATTATCAGCAATCATTGTCTCACTTGCCAAACTTAAATGATTTGAACTTTTTCCCTTCTATTCAAGATTGCTTATTGAGTAAATATATTTGACTTGGTTTTTGCCTCAATTTTATTGTATGGATAGCGTGTAGGCGGTAACATATGCAGAACTCTTAGACTCACTATAATAAAAAATATATCCACGAGCGGAAAGATTTCATACAACGACAAATGTGGGAGTTTATCGTAATTAGCAGGTTCATGAGGTTGGCCCAACGACTTCAGCGAAAGTATTACACTAGGTTCCTTATTAAATGTTGACATGCTGTAGTACCAGCACTGACCAATAGATGGCGCACTATACAATGGAAGACCTCTGCCCAACTGTTGAGATAAGTGCAAACTGAACTGTCCATTTTAACCACCTTTAAGATTTGGCACCAGAATATTTGATAACAGACAAAATAATATAACAGCCTATAAATCAAGGCTACGAAAGTATAACACGTTGCTCTCATTCAACTCGATGGAACAGTTAGCAGACATGAAATGATAACATGGTTATGTACGTGTAACTGCGTACAGTCTTAATTTATGACAATCATATACTTGGAGAGTAAAAGGATAACAATGTTTTCCTTAGCTGATGCTGATTTTAAGACAAAAATACATAATTCCACCAATATTGATTTTACATAGGATTTGCATACGCGCGAACTGAGAATTCCATTGAATAAAATCATATAGAATGCATGAAACCGTAGCATGATAATGTCATTAGGATGCGAAGAACGACAGAACACATGAGGGGGGTCAAAACATTTAATGAACAATCAACAATAAAAACATTTTCTGGTGACAACAATAAACTGAGTTGTATCGTGGTAACATACATATGAATTGCTACAAAGTATCTCTCAAAACACTTTCGTTCGGTACATATTATATTTTTAAGAGATCGTTACAAAGTATCTATGCAGACACGAGTTGAACCTATATACACTTGCTATACGCAATCGTTACAATGTATCAAGTTGCTTGACCATGAGTGGTCAGCGCTGTAATCTACTTGTGTACAACATAACATGATAATCTACTATGTGAAATGGTTACAATGTATCAACTTGCTTGACCATGAGTGGTCAGCACTGCGAATGTACTTGGCTACAAAGTAACCATAATAACAACTGAAATGAGCATATTTCAGCTCTACATGTGGCATAATACACTGGTGCTCAAAGGTATGAGCTAACTCGAAAGGTGTAGTGCACTGGTGTCTTAATGCACTCTGAGTTCCCCCTCAAGGGTGATTTACCACCGTGTTGTGTAAAAGTGAGAAAATTGTTTAACTCCCATAACATCAGTTCCACGCCGGAACCTCATAAAAACCGAGGGTGGGAGGGTGGGAAATTCGGATCGCTAGTAATGCGAAAAACCAAGGGCAGGGCCTCGGAGTGGAGCTACACCGTAGTTGATAGCTTAAACAAACAATTTAGAATGGTCGCGTGTGGCGGTAAACTCGATTAGCGTGTGTGCTGTCGATTTCCCGCCACGCTCGCTCGTGCGATCTCGTACTCTGATTGGCTCGTCGCTGAACAGAGCACCTCCCCCCACCACGGTGCCAGCACAGACACGTGCCGTGGATGAATCTGATAGGTGCGGGCCATGTGATTGATAGGTCCGCGCAATTCGGAAGCTCTTCGCCCCCAATGCCAGCGAATGATAACCATTCAAGCCACATTAGGATGCGAAGAACGACAGAACACATGAGGGGGGTCAAAACATTTAATGAACAATCAACAATAAAAACATTTTCTGGTGACAACAATAAACTGAGTTGTATCGTGGTAACATACATATGAATTGCTACAAAGTATCTCTCAAAACACTTTCGTTCGGTACATATTATATTTTTAAGAGATCGTTACAAAGTATCTATGCAGACACGAGTTGAACCTATATACACTTGCTATACGCAATCGTTACAATGTATCAAGTTGCTTGACCATGAGTGGTCAGCGCTGTAATCTACTTGTGTACAACATAACATGATAATCTACTATGTGAAATGGTTACAATGTATCAACTTGCTTGACCATGAGTGGTCAGCACTGCGAATGTACTTGGCTACAAAGTAACCATAATAACAACTGAAATGAGCATATTTCAGCTCTACATGTGGCATAATACACTGGTACTCAAAGGTATGAGCTAACTCGAAAGGTGTAGTGCACTGGTGTCTTAATGCACTCTGAGTTCCCCCTCAAGGGTGGTTTACCACCGTGTTGTGTAAAAGTGAGAAAATTGTTTAACTCCCATAACATCAGTTCCACGCCGGCAAACGTTAATAGCCCAAGAAGTTAAGTTAGGTTTTAAGAAAGGGAAGCGCTGCGCAGGGCCTCTGCTGCAATCTTCCTGGAATCAAGTTGGGAGTGATACAGATGTACTGCACCGCTCCTCCAACCACCTAGGGACTGCAGATCTGACACTGCGCCCCCCCCCCCGCGAACGCCAGCGTGCATCCCCCTCTGCGGAGAGAATGCAGCGTGTAGGCATCCGGTTGGAGGTTGAGCATGGCGAGCAAAATTCTAAACCACTCGCGCGCCCGCCTAAGTGTGAGAGGGACGACCGAGCGTGCCCTCCCCTTCCCACGGATAGTTGCAAACAGTGGAGTGCTAGAAGCACATCCCTCTGCTGCCCTCAAAAGGCGATTGAGGGCCCTAGCCGGGGATGCTGGCGAGAGAGCCCCCCTAAGAACCGGGACCACGAAAGCCTGGGCTGCTGCCTGATGGGTTTTATCCCACTTGACCGTTAAAGAGAAACCGGTGTCATTGGGCACCACATCTGCCAGGGTGGGCAGACGAGAGACATCATACCCAACGCCTGCCTGTGTAAGTAGAGTAGAGGCCCGTGCGAACACATGAAAACCGACCGAGAGAAACGCTGCGACCGTGCTCCCCTCTCCCCCCAATCCCTCTGCCAAGGCACAAAGCCTCTCAAGAAGTGGAAAGGGAATGGGCTGCGCTTGTTGTGGTACTGACCGCACTGTAAGAAAAAGGGCTCTCTTCCACCGCGCGACCTCTAAGGTATCGAAAACCTCGGGCGAGAATTTAAATTGGACATGGAACATCCGCACGGTAGAAAAAACATTGAGCACCGACTTTGGTGCCTTGTAACTTCGCAACAAAAATTCCCCAAAACTCAAAAGGTCACTGCAAGCTACGGGGAAATCGGTCACCCTAAAATATAACGCGAAGGCTATAAATAATAGAATATGCGAACGGTGATTCGCTACAGTGCCAGGGCGAAAGGCACTTCGACTGCGCTGTCCGGCCATAATCATTAACTCCCTCCGATCTGAAAAAGAAGGAAACGCACATGAGAAAATCGCCCCCTACAGCTCACTTACAAGCTCGAATAACTCGGGATGCACCTGCACCCTGGTGGCCGCTGCTAACTCAGGGTCATTGTGAACCCACCTGAAATGGCTGCTACTAGTAAACATACGAGAGAGGGCATCGGCTCTCTCCATGAGCTCCCCTGGCCTGTGTATGGCCGCTAGCTCCACATCATACCTGGCTGAAAGAAGGAACAGTTCCCTGACACAATGTTGCATAAATGGATCCTTAGATCTACCCGTCTGTATTGCAATACAAGCATTGGAATTATCACACACTACCTGCACCCTCTTGCCTGTCCATTCTCTCCCCCAAACCTTCAAGGCCACAACCACGTTTAACAACTCTAAATGAGCTATTATATGTCCCTCTTCTATTATCTTTGGGGGAAAAAGTTCTGCATAGTACTGGGTGCCAATCGTAGCACCGCATCCCGTGAGGCAAGCGTCGAGCTCTATCTGGCTCTGATACGTGAGTTCCTTCTTGTCGATTACCCTGACTCCGTTATAGTCCGGTAGTAAATCGACAAAAAACTTCAAGTCTTTTCGGAAACCGAGGGATAGCCCGTGCGATCCCCTATTCGGTGTGTCCCGTAGGCACTGTAGTATTCTGTTAGAGAAAACACGCACAGGGGGAGACACGCTAGCCACGAACTGAAGTAGCCCCATCAAGCGTTGGATGTCCCTACGTGTAGCACGATGTTTCCCCTCCCATTGTCTCAACTCCGCCATTATTTCATCCATTTTCGCGGCCGGTATCGTCATGGTCATGCCAATGGAATCGTAATGTATTCCTAGCCAAATCATGGCCTGTGCCGGGTTGTGGACCTTGTGCTTGGCTTCGCAAACGCCCAGGTCGACCATAATGTCTTGTAGGGTGCCGAGGGCATCCTGCGCGGCCCCCTCCTCCGCCTCTGCCCCTCCAAAGTCATCCAAGTACGCCTTGGAATAAAAAACCCGTCTGGCATGTATGAAAACAATGGCCTCGGCCGTCCGCTGCATGCACATAGCAGACGACCGCATGCCGAACGGGGGGCAGATGTCCAGATAAAACTGTTCCCTGTGACAGAAACCAAGGAGGGGCCAGTCGCACGGGTCGACCCGGAGCTGTCGGTATCCCCGGGCCAAGTCAGTTTTGTAGAGATAGGCCCCGGGGCCTAATTGCAATAGTCTAGTGGCCATGTAATCCGCTGTAGGCAACGTGATCGTGGCTGGTCCGTCCACGTAGTGATGCGAATCGATGCCATCGTTAACTGCAGCCCCCCGCGGCCAGGAGAGGTCCATTATGACCCTCCTATGTATGGAATCTTTCTTAGGACGAGTCATCAGGGGGCTGAGGTGCATACCGACGACTGGGGGACCGGAGAACGGCCCTGCTAGTGCCCCGTGGCCCCGCTCGGTGCCAACATAATGATCCACATCGTCGACAAACTGTGCTGCTGACGGGTGATTCCTCGGTGTCGGTACCAAGGGTGAGCCGCGGTCGAAATTAATGGGCCATCCGTAGGCCAGATAATCCACGATGTGTTTGTCGTGATACGTTGCCAGTGCTAGTCGCCAGTGGTCGATATCCAGCCCACTGGGAACCCTGATTCTGGCCCCTGCGAAATTGTAGTGCCCTGTAGCAATGACGGCATCGAAAATGTCTCTGAGTATAGCGTTGTGTGTACGTTGGTCGTCGCTGGGTTGCGACACAATGTTGCACTGCCGCACTGCTACTGGCTCGGGATGCTGCGACAATGTAGTGTTCAGTTGTATCGGTTGTATGTTTGTTTGCTCTGGTTTATGAGCGGCTGCCTCAACGACCTCAACTGGCCGACGAGGTTCACTGGGTTCATGTACGTAGTCGTTCTGTTCTATGCGAGGGGGCTTGGTGGCTCCCTCGCCTTCCCGTTTTTTGCCGTATCATTTGTTTTTCGATAACAGTCATTTTCTGGATGTCTGCATATGGCGCTCTTTGCTTTAAGACAATAGGCACATGCATGGACGTATGGTGCGTGATCCTTATCTTGCTCACACGCATGCCGTTGGTATGGCAGGCAGCACTTCGTACCCGGTGGTGCTGGCAGCAAGCTGGGTTTTGGGGTGTCGTTGTCATCTTTCCTCGCCGGAAAGATCGTTCTGGCGTAAGTCAAGCGGAGATGATTAATCCGCTCCGTATTGGTCCATTTAAGTGTCCCCCACTCAACCTGCAAACCTACTGTCTCATAAAACCTGCGAGCGCTTGGCCAGGAGAACTCCATGGCATCCTGCATTGGATCGCGCAGGATATTCAACATACGCCTAAAATCCATGTCATTTCCAGGCATTTCAATCATGTTTAAGAAGCCGAATACAAACTCCTCCACTTTCAGTTCATTACAGTGTATTCCTTTGAGTTTCCCTGCCGCCATACGTCTGACATGCATATGCGGCCAATCGACGGTTCGTACGACTTTATCTGTTGCGGTCATTACTGACCCTGAGCGCTTACCCGCTGTTTTGGTGCTCCCGAGGGCCCGTAGGTCGTCCTCGCCTTGTTGTGCCAATTCGAGTCGTCGTAATCTCCTTGCGGCATCCTGCATCAATCGACTATCCATTCGCATTGTCTCTGGGGACGCTGGTTCGTTGCCCAGATCGTCATCCGGAATGCTGAGTACTGCCTGGGCCGTGTCTAGGCGTTGTACCCTTTCAGGGGTATTTGTTTCCTCCGTTCTGGCTGTCGGCATGTTCTCGAACCGACGTTCCATTGACTCCATTCTGTCGCTTATATCCCGCAGCAATGGTAAAAGATTGTCTGCCTGCTCTGTTGTTTGCGGTACTGGGATATCGTCCCTATGTTGGCAATGCTTGCCTGTCGGCGGCTCGTGAACAATCCCGCAGGATCTACACTTATAGTTCCTCGGCATGCTGTACACTGAGCAAATTCGGATCGCTAGTAATGCGAAAAACCAAGGGCAGGGCCTCGGAGTGGAGCTACACCGTAGTTGATAGCTTAAACAAACAATTTAGAATGGTCGCGTGTGGCGGTAAACTCGATTAGCGTGTGTGCTGTCGATTTCCCGCCACGCTCGCTCGTGCGATCTCGTACTCTGATTGGCTCGTCGCTGAACAGAGCACCTCCCCCCACCACGGTGCCAGCACAGACACGTGCCGTGGATGAATCTGATAGGTGCGGGCCATGTGATTGATAGGTCCGCGCAATTCGGAAGCTCTTCGCCCCCAATGCCAGCGAATGATAACCATTCAAGCCAAATTGTAATGAGTCCTAAAGATATGACAATCCTATTTGGAAGTTACAAGTTTAATTACGTTTTAATTTACTGCCTGTAATTTTTCAAAGCAAAAGCATCACTGTATGTACATTTATTGGCTGTAAACTTCATATTTACAAAGATCATACATATATATGATGGATATAATAAAACATTACAAGTGGAAATTATATAATCAACATAAGATGTATAAAAAAGGAAACAAAAAATCTGAATTCGCAGGTGTAAACTCTGGTTATATAAATATGGTTTGATAGCAAGGAAAATGTTATTAAAGGCTGTATTTAAAAATATCTCAAATATCTTCTTAGTTCATGGTCCTTTATCTTATAATGACCGGAAGAGTCTTCAAAAAAAAAACTCTTTCAGTTAATCTTATACCCTTGTGTCTATTAGGAAAATTTTATCAAAATCTAACCAATTCCTTTGCAGTCTTTAACAATCAATCTGTACATTTTACTTATGTAAGTAGAAGCGATTACATTGAACTCTCTATTTGCCCTCTCATCAACTTCTTTACACTGCCTCCCTAGTAGTGTGTAGAGAGTATTTTCAGATCGATCTATTATAGTCTTTCCTTTGTCCCCATTCATTGCATTGATATAGTCATACATTTCTGATCGTAGTTCATTCACACGAGTACAATGCATTATCACGTGTTTAGCATCTTCAATTTCATACATATTACATGACTCACACATTTTATATACATTTGCTGTACGCTTTAGTCGGGGATCATCGCACTTTAAGCGGCTTGCTCCGCATAATAGTTTAATCATATCTTCACATTGTTTAACCCTTTCCGGCTGGTCATCTGATAATCTCCACCATACAGAGTACCCTACAGTACCCGAGACCTCTTTTAAGGTTCGAATTGACTTGAAATATAGAGTTTTCATTCTCCAGTCATTTTCATCGATTTCCCAGGCTATTTTCCAAACCTTATTTCTCCACGTTATTTTATCATATACTCGGGTACCTGCTATCATATGCATTAT
>OZ012691.1:44824245-44872245 GCA_963942565.1 Maea johnstoni | reverse complement strand
GCAAACACCACTCGCTCACAAGACCTTCAACAGAACAGCTTGTTTCGTCTTTCTCTCGGAAGAACATCCACACACAACTTTGAAAATGTCAGGTAAGTTGAGAACTGCTAGTTTATCATCACCTTGTTGCATTTCTAAAGTTTTCTCCCAAATTTGCAAAGGTTACATCAGTTTTAAACATTACGTCGAATACTTGAACCTCATGGCGAAACTGAAATAAACACGTTTTTATCACTAATCATGTTTCGTGTTACAAAAGTCGTTTGAAATGCAAAATCTTTCATTTTACTCACACAGACGGACTTTAAATTTACAAAAGATTGTTTGAATATCGACTTAAGTTAAGAGATATCAGAAAAACGACAAATAATTAGAAAATGCGAAAATGCAATCTTTTTAACCCTTTTGCACCTGCATTATGCAGACATGATCTGACGCGAAGCGAAATGTTTTGATATTAAAGCAATAGTTTGTAAAACTAATGACCGAAAGATACTGCTTCTTTCTATCTTAACCGTCGTTCTCCAAATTGTCTTCAAATATCAAATGTTTTGATGAGTTACGATGAAAGCTGTCGGAGCACTTTCACTTAACATATGCAAATGAGTACGACATATGATGTTCTTGTTCTTATCTTTTTAAACGAATGTAAGAGTTTACCAGACTTACTAATTAGGCTTTTCAATAGAAATATGTACGTTAAGACGCAACCAGACATGTTTAACCCATCCATGTTGATTAGAGTGCTGTGTGCAACTGTTGTCTGAACCAATGATAGTTTGAAAGTGATAGTATTGAAAATTACTTATATATTATAGGGTAGGAATTGACGAAATGTTTAAGGAGAGTTTGCCCATTAGTTCTGATGGGCATTTCTCCTTCCGATATTTTCCATAATATTCTTACGTAAGAGTGAGACAGACTGGGATCACCTAAATAATCAGGTCTTTTGGCATCAACAGGACTGAACAGATTAAGACACTGTCTAGAGAGAGAAAGAGAGGGTGTGTTTGCGCGCGCGCGCGTGTGTGTGTGTGTGTGTGTGAGAGAGAGAGAGAGATTGAGAGAGAGAGAGAGACTGAAAAAAAGCAATGCCTTTTTTGCCGCTACAGACACGAATGCATAAAGACGCGCTGTCTAGCGAAACTTTGGTCAAGGTTTGGGGGCGTCATCGCAATACGTATATGCCATTCATATGCCAAAATGTTCAAAGGGTTTTAAAATATTCGCGCGCTGCTGAGCGGGAAAGCGACCAAGACATGAACTGCGCATGTGACTGTCTGCAGGTAGCGACTTATTAGATGTTTCCGTGTGCATTACAACGTGGCGGGACTCTCAACGGGTCTCTTTCTTCTGCTGTATATATAAGCTTAACACCTCGGGCAACGAAAACGTGCCTCACATACGGAGGTGTCCAACTCTAGACGCCGTAGACGGGTTTTATATGTATTTAAACGAGAGAACATAAAGATTAAATAAAAGAGAACATGAAAAGAACGATCCGGACAAATGTCGTCTGGACTTATGATACTTTTGAAAATAGCTATGAAATTGAGATTTAATTCACAATTTGTTTGACGAGAAGATTTTAGGTTGGGTTTTGACAGTTATTTCTCCATCAATTATTTTCCAGAAAATGTTTTGTTCACAAAGATATTACCGAAATAAGTCAAGGCGTTTTGTCGCCACAGGCATGGATGGGCTGAATGGTTTTTATCTGTATTTAAATGGCAGAACATGAAAAGTTAACGTAAATCACTTGTTGAATTAGAAAGGTGTACATGCTGCGTTATTGTACTCTTACATTTGGATACAAAAGATATCCAAATACAAATTAAACCGCGACCATCTAGTTAATCATAGTGGTGGAAACGGGAGTACCCGATGAAAACCACCGGCATCTCCAGTTGCATAACTTAACACTTAACTTAACTTAAAGTTTTTGAACGAACGATGCTTTTACGATACGTTCAATGTAATGCGTTTACGAATTGATGAATGCACTTTAACTTCTCCAATATAAACAAATACGTGCTTTGAGTTGAGAGATGTTTGTGCATGTTTCCATGGCAACGTTTCTGACAAATCATAATATCTCTAGCGTATGCGACAGGTGAATGGCAAATCAATGTAGCTGTTGGATAATTGAATGGTAAAATGCCACGCATAACAAAACATCGGGAAAACTCGGCATGTCTTCATAGAACCAACTGCGAAAATGACTGAAAAAATGGCTCGCCATGGCTAGACCTTTCTATCTATTTGGTTGATCAATATCTGTCGTGTACACCTAGATCTACCCTCGGCAACAGGGTGAGTGGAGGATATCTACAATTGGCATCTAGAAAATTAAACATTTTAATTCTGGTTTGGAAAATTTCGATAAATCTAATTTCATAAGTGATGCTTTCAGCAACCGAAAAATATATTTCTTGATCTTATCGGTTGTATTAATACCGAGTTAATGCCCAATCGTTGTGGTGTGAAAGTATTAAGTAAAAGTTAAAATTAAGACTATTAAAGCCATATTGAGGCCATCTCGTTCGATAAAGAGCATGAGAGTGTTGCTAGTTAAGAAATATAAGGTACTTAGGTAGACCGTGTTATCAAACTTATTTTCCATATGACAGCTTTCTATGACTGTCTAATATATTGAGAGTTTTTTAAGAAGGAATGGGGATCTGCTGCATGCAGCAAATAGTGATTTTTGGGGAGGGAAAGGGTTGAACCTAGGTAAAGGTACCAAGGGATATGTTTTGACCTTTTGAATTCCAAACTTATGTTCATGAATGAACATTCATCGTCCAAGCATCTTCCCTCCCTCAACATGTGGGTGATATTTTTTCTGTGTATTTCCGTTACTTCTCCATGACTTGTCAGGACGCACAACTACATACGACATCCGCAAAAATAAAACATGAAACGCCTTGTGGTCTGGCAAAGTTCCAAAATTCCAGATCGCAAGAATTGCTCTTCATCCCACGCTCACAAATGAGGTAAGGGGGGCATTCTGGATTGTTGTCGCTTTTTTGGCATTCCAGGCTATATAGTGACTAATTAAGAGGTTTGTAAAAAACGGGGTACCCGCAGCAAACTTCCGTCTTCCCACATTCATAATCATAGTTCCTGTATTATGATGTCAACCTTTTTGGCTGCACGCCAACATAATAGAACGTTTATTAAAGAGTCACATTTCAGTGCTAAAGCAAGCACGGTCCTATTTCAATTCATAAAACATTTCTTTTAAACGTTATCCTACTTACCAGATTGATCTGGGTACAAGGTTTTACATTTCATGTCTGAAGCTCTCATTGAAGTGTGTTGTCTGGGCATATGGAACTTTTGAAGATAACTTTTGTATTAAGATTCAATTCACGAAATATTTGAAGGAGAGTTATAGATTTGGTTCTAACTGATATTTTCCCTTCAAAGTTTGTTTTCAAAAATATTGCCAAAAGATATTGCCGAAACAGTAAGGACATTTGGGGCGCTAAATGCATCGCTGGGTTGACGAAATAAAATGAAGGTGTCAATATTTTGATCAAAAGCAACCTGCCGAAATCCTTCAATGAAATTATATCTATTTAATATATTTCAGGAAGTTTGGTATGCACGATGTATTGACAGAGATATACTTAAACTATTTTTGTCTGACGACACTATACCAAAATTAATAGTAGATAATCATTTTTTCAACCCCACAACGATTGTCCTCCAAGATGTTGCCACTGACTGTTCGCTGTCTCTCACCACTGTCCGCATTAGAATCCAGCCAGCGGCATGTGAGAAAGTTGTCAATGACACGGGGTTAGACGCGGGTTTACCCAACTACCCCGATTTCCTTTCCAGTAACAACTAGCTGATAAAAATTAAGTCTCAGTTTGAAAAAATCGACAATAATCAAAATACAAATCACCCTATAGCATTTCCTACTGAGACAATTGCTGTTTCCTCCTAACGGTGCAAGCATGCCAGAATAGTCTTACATGCACTAGGGGAAATTGAAGTGTCTGATGTAGGTATGTTCATTACACTATACTGCATTCCTAGCGAGGTCACTTGACTCAAAGTTGTGTTTTTCTGGCGACAGCATGCGAGGAATGCGAATCTGTATAAAAGCCCTGCTGCACAAATAAGTACGTAATTGGAAGTTTTTGTGTGTATATTTCGATAGAGCGAGCCAGACAGTGCTTGAATTCGGAGTTTGGAGTCTTTCGCCACTTTTTGTGACATATTGAGGCTAAATCGGGACTAGCTCATTGATTATGGTGACTAGCCCATTGTAAAAAGAATATCGTAGGATTTTACCACCGACCAACCCCAAGTCACTTATAACTTCTCGCATGCCCCGAAATGAGTTCAAACCCCAGAACGTTTAAGCACTGGTGAGAGACAGCGCGCAGTCGTCGGCGCTCTCTGGTTTTCACCGCCAATCACATGTACAACAAGCGATTCACGCTTTAGCTTTAACCCATTCACACTTAGAGCGGCCGAAACAGGCCTGACAATTTTGATAATACTTTTCTAACAAAAGTATTTTTTGGAAAATATTTGAAGAAGATATGATAATCATGAGCCAAGCAACAACTCTACTTCAAATATTTTGTGAACTTTTGCTTTATTCCCAAGTTATTTTCAAAAGTATGAGAGTAGCAGACGATACTATCTTATGGAACTCTGAGTGTGAATGGGTTAATACAACAGAAAAAGTGACGGTAATCGAAATTCCAAAACCTTGCGTAACTTACTACTGCCCATTCATGCCTTAGTATAGCAGAAAAAGAGACGAAAGCGAAAATCCATATCCAACATTGCATACGCCCCAGATATGATATGGTTAGAGTGAAAGTATCCCGTCGTGTAATGAAAAAAGACATCCTTGTCCACAGACAGTCAATGATGCGTGGATGTCGTATTTGCCATGCTCTTTTGTGCTCAAATAGACCAACCATGTTGCGGACATGCGTGCATGCAGCTCGTCTCTGACTTCGCGGACCTCCGCTGGTGATCAACATTCTCCGCGTGCCCCAGACCGTGATAAGTAGTTCGTCAGTGCATAGGACCAGTGTAGTGGTTATGTTGTTTTATGACACAGTCTGGCATAACGTAGATAGGGGCATGCTTCAGGCGTGTGAACTGTGACGAGGGGCGTGTCACTGTCGACTCTTCAGCCTAGACTAGAGGAATTTCGTTTTTCGTCATTTTTTTCTGCCATATTCCGGCTAAATCTTGACTGGCCAGTTGAACCAGGTGGGGGAAACCGGAGTACCCGGCGAAAACTCCCGCCTAACCCCTAGTCACTGGCAACTTTCCCACATGCCCCGGGTGGGATTCGAACCCAGGCAGTGGTAAGAGACAGCTAGCAGTCAGTGGCAACGCCTTAGACCACATGGCTTATTTTCTCTCCGCAATTTACGAGAGAATAATGCAATCTTCATTTTGAACAGTTAAACGTAGCTACACATTTGGTTGTATTTGTTTCAGTCATTTTATGGCTAAGTCGTCTCTTGTCAGTTGCAAGTGGTGAAGGAAGCCAGATTATCCGGGGAAACCACCGTCTAACCACAAATCCCTGACAACATTATTACGTGCTCCGAGCCAGGTTCGAACCAGGGGTCCTTAATTAGTATAAAACTTAACTAGCATGTCTATCGTTCTCCCTTTGCATTCTTGAGGTGATCAGTACCATTGCAACCTGGTTTTAAAAAACATTCCAGAACATACCTCAAAGCAGCATAATCATATAACAAGGTGAATCCCAAGATTCCTGAGTGTTATCAGGTAGAGAATATCACAGCCAACTTTGTCAACCCATATTCTATTCCATTGCAATATTTACAACTTTTTTTTAATCAATCAACATGATCTCATTACTGTCACAGGTAATGGGCACTGCAGGTTCAGATGAACCTTAGAGATATCATTGACTAGGCCCAATTAGGAGTAAATTTCAGATTCCTTTTTTTTTACAGGCTATAACATTGAAAATCTTAGTGGGTGTATGCTATCGATAGCCATTTCTTTCCCTAAATGCCATAATGGAGGCCAGTTAATCGAATTGCCATCTCACTGCCTCAAGACATATGACAAGATTTTTCACCAGAAATAAGGTTTATTTCCCACCAAATTAGATTTTCTCGTAAGTCACTTTAATCTATCACATATTTGGAATTTAATTTAATGGCGTATTCGCTGTGGTTAAGTAGTTACACAACAACTTGCTACCACAACACTTCTTGTCGCCATGTTGGATCCGCCATTTTGAAATTACATGTAACCGGCCTTAATATCAAATGCATGATTGTGATAGGACGCCTGGCTACCAATTGGGTTCCACGCTACGCCGGATCCAAATAAGCAGGTTGGCGCGGTCGCTATACAAATGTGCGATCTTTTGAAGGGCTCTATGGGATGCCTTTGTAAGTGGAGGCCCTCAGAGCCCTCTTAAAAAGAAGGGAATTTTCTATATGTTTTAACTCGTGGCAGCATAACCTAAGCTGTTGAGAGCGACGTTAATCCTCGACGAAGGCCGGCGTATGACTGCCGCAATGACCGGCATTGCTTCGCGGAGTACTTTGATAAGTGACGTCATTCATGGTGGTGCAAAAACATGGTAAGTTTAAAAGCATGGATGACAACTGCATGGTAGCTTATGATGTCATTATTGCCTGACAAGTCGATAAATTGACATTTTGTTTAGGGTTATGATTTAAAGAATCTGCGGATCGATATCGATGAACACTGACGCCCATTTTTTTTACTCAAGCTTTATCCCTTTTGTTACGTTGGATTAGAGTTAGTTTTCAAAGCTAGAAACAACTGAAAATAGCCAAGTGTATTGCAAAACATTGAGGGACTAGCATTGACAGTGACCTTTTTGCTGAGGAAAATATCTTTTCTTGATAGGGGTTGATATGGGTGTTCACTTTCGAGGGGTTGAAATGACCATTGGGATCAGCAATGTATGGTCTCTTTAGAGTGTTGGTCAACATAGAAGGGTTCCTTTACAATAAAAAAAATTACTGGAAAAAGTTCGGGACTGGCAACATGTGATCACTTAAGAGGGGTGGTCACTTCGAGGGGTTCCACTGTATGTTTTAAAAAGGAGACGTCTGAAAAATACTCAAATTGCCCTGACAATTAGTCAATATTCTCAAAAAGGTCTGGGCAAAAAAATAAAAAAAAACAAGGCGGATGATGCTTGAATACAAAATACATTAATTCTGGAGCACAGAAAATCAGTCCTTGAGCGCAGCACTTCAGTGCTCAACCATTCAACATTTCTTTTCTAATATTCATCACTAGGTGGTGCTATCGTAAAAAGCCTTCATATCAATAATAGAGGCCTGGATCAATAAACAGACAATACAATTCAATTCTGATGAAAACTGAACCAAACATAACTACCACAGGATGAATATGAGAGGCTGTGGTGCGACATTTGAACATCCTTGAACGATGTCTTGAAATTGATTTGCCATTGCTTTCTTGTGTTTCCAGCTCCCAGCGCAGCAGATATCGCAGCAGCCTTTAAGAAATTTGACAAGGACGGCAGTGGAAAAATGGACAGAAGCGAGCTCGAGAACTTACTAAAGGAGCTGGGACTGCCGGCTGACCAGACAGCAGACATTACTAAGGTAATAGTCTACTAGCCAGCCCTATATGCCAAGTATGTGAACCTTGCAATGTTGATTCCTGCATGGTTTTATGATGGAAATGCAATGTACATACCCTAAGAACAACGAAACTGCCGGATGCTAATTTCCAAGTGTTGGGCAATTTTTTTTATCAACCTAAATATTATTTGGTGCAAATGACCTCTCAGGATTGCAAAAAATGGTCACAATTATGGGGGTAGGGGTAACATTTTTTATCATAACTTCTGTTATATTGGTTTATTTTCAACAAATGAGGCATCACCATGTATAACTTTTAATTTCGCAGGAATTAAAACCAGCCACATTCTGATTGGTCACTTGTGAAGGGTCATTTGGGGTAGACAAAGGTCAAAAAGGTCACGAGGCTGAAAACCTGCAGTATTATGATCCTGAAATAGAGGGTTTTTGGTAACATTTTCGATCATATTTCACGTTATGCATAACCAACTTCCATAAATGAAGTATCCAAATGTGTAAAATTTTTACCTGCACTTTTTTAAAATGCACATGTTCTGATTCATCAATACTAAGAGGTCATTTAAGGGTCAACTAAGGTCAAAAAGGTCATGAAAATGTTGTGAAAATGGGTAGAAATTGGCTGTATTGGTACAGTAGCCAGCCACCCATTTTGGGGATTCAGGTTAACCCGAGAGTTAGAAGATTTTCGTTGGTATCATGTTTTAGGCCCACACTTGGGGCATACCGCAAGGGTGGATGCAGCCTTCAGAAGTGGTGCACATCTTTTTTTATGGGGTCATGTCTTGAATACCCTTATATATGTAAAAAGGCCCAACGATGGTCAAAATAATATGTATAGGGATAGTGAAGGCACTTTAAAACACTCATAACTCTTAAACCAACTTAAACTTAAGCTTGAACCAAACATAAGGATGAGTGTTTGGTATCAAAATGTTTGTAAGAAAGAGAAGTATCTTTTGAAATACTAAACACATGACTAACTCTATCCCATGATGTAATAAAGGTTATTCAAGGTCAAAATGGCTGCCAAATCAAGAATCTGGGATTTTCCCATATTCTATAGTTTCCATTTATAAACATCTCTGTTTTTTTGAAGATATGTATTTCATTTCTGTAGCCACTTTTTCTGAAGGAATGCTCTTTATTAGTTGTTGAACATTTTAGAAAGTTCATTGACTAGATCAAGTTTTAAGTCCGATTTTGAGCTTTAAGGTACAAAGTAGGGTACTAAGTCCACCTGGAAACGCCAAAAAGTGCCTAAAATGATAAAAATTTGAAAACCAAAATGACTGTATCTTACGTTTTACAAGTCGGAAGGGAGCATATGATGCACCAAAATGTCAGGTTTAATTTTCCCCTCAATCTGGAAGATGATGGTAAGATAAAACTAAAATTAAGGGGTCGTTGAAGGTCAAATAAAGGTCAAAATGCCATTTTTTCTCTATAAAAATCTAATTTTGGTGAAGTGATTGCGATGAAGTAGTTGTGTTTTGCAATTATATAATTTCTAAACCAGGTTACCACAATAATTGACAGATAAATAATCTCAAATATGGTCCAACAATACATTTTTTACCATTTACCAGTGAAAATGAAGTAGTTTTAAGTCAATATGGAGGAGTAGAATGTGGCATTTGGCTATTCCATGCTTAAATAAAGTGTTTGGGGACAGGTTGTGAGAAAGTGCTCGTTACGGGACCAATGTTTAGGTCATGAAAGTTGTGAGCACCAAACATTATAGGCAGTGTTTGGTATCAAAATGTTTGTTGTAAGACAATCTTTCCATTTCATGCAACGAACCTAGGGTAGGGTATTCTGTTGTGAAAATAGAGGTCATTCAAGGTCAATTAACCCCAATTTCAAGATTTAAGGCATTTTGTCTTTGATTTTTCCATTTAGCAGCGTATGAAATGCTCCTGGGATACATACTTTATCCTGGAAATATTTTTATGTGAGAAATATCTTTAAAAGGGATTCTGAGACATTTCTGAGTCATTTCAAGACCCAGTCAAGACCAATCTGCAACATTCTGGGACCAAAATGCCCAAAATGTCTGATTATGGGTGCACTCAAATATTTAAGTAAAGCAGCAGAAAGTTGAAATAACAAATTGAGTCATATCTTATGGTATGTCAGCTTTTATTTTCAATGGGGAGAATACGCCTTTAAACTTGCCTATTGTGTATGTCATGTAAGATTATAAAGGCAGTGTAAAATATAACTGAGATTTAAGGAAAAATGAAGGTCAAATAAAGGTCGTAACGTCATTTTTCTCTAGAAAATCCAAATTTTGATGAAGAAATATTGATGAAGTAGTTCTGTTTTGTCATTACAATTAATTTCCTAACCATGTCACCACAATAATTGACAGACAGAATACCTTAGATATGTTTTACCAATACATTTTCACCCTTTTACCTGTGAAAATGAAGTAGTTTTAAGTTAATATGCAGATGTTGAATGTGCTATTGGACAATTCATGCCTTTATTAAGTGTTTAAGATCGAGTTGTGAGAAAATGCGAGTATGGGACCACTGTTTAGGTCATAAATGTTGTGAGCATTAAACAGTATGGACATTGTTTGGTATCAAAATGCTTGTTGTAAGACAATCTTTCCGTTTCATGCAATCAACCTAGGGTAAGGTATTCTGTTGTGATATTAGAGGCCATTCAAGATCAAAGTAACCACAATTTTATGATTAAAGACTTTTTTTATTGAATTAAACATTAAGCAGCTTATTTAATTCTCCTGGAATGCATATTTTATCCTGCAAATATTTTAGGTGAGGTACTTCAAGACAAAGTCTGGGTCAATCTTGAATATTTAGGGCCAACATGACAAAACGCCTGATTACGGGTGCATCCAAATATAAGTGAATCAGCAGAAAGTTGACATAACAGATTCATGTCTTATGGTATACCAGCTTTCATTTTCACTGGGTGAAATATGCATTTTTACTTGCCTATCATGTTTTTCCCATACAGGTAAAGGTAGTGTAAAATATTACTGAGATTTAAGGAAACAATGCAGGTCAAACCAAGGTCAAAATGTCAAATAGAGTGTTCATAACTTTGTATCAAACATCTGTAATACTGCACTTGCATCTTGTTCAAATGAGTAATTTTTATTCACCTGAAAGGAATATTTGACAATTGTGAACTAAAGAAGCAGTTAGTTTACAACTCCAGGATATTTCCTAGAAGCAACTTCAGAATTGTTCTAAAAAACAAGGTCAATATTGACTTTCAGTGTCATTCATGTCCCATACACCAAACTTTATGCACAATGTTCAAAATGCTTGTTGCATTTAAAGTTTAAAGTCAGTGCAAAATATAGAAAGTGTAAAAGTTTAAGGTCAAACTAAGGTCGAAAAGAGTAGTTGTGACTTTGAAGCAAATATCTCAATGCTGTAGTTACACTTGGGTAAAAAAGCCAGAGTCTTTCTTCACCTAAAAGGATTTTTTTGCAATCATGAAGTGCAGGAACTGAGGTAGTTTAAAACTACATTAACATTACGAAATGAAATAAGTCGCTTTTGAGTGTATTTCGAGTTCAAGAAATAGAACGTTTTATTTTTAGCCAGGAGTAAAACCTATTGATGTTTTCTTGTGAAATAAAATATGCAGAAACAAATAAGATAGGCGGTACTAGTATATACTCCTCAAAATCATATCTACTGCCCAATCTAGATCATAACATGGCAGATTGGGAGACCAAGTAGAAGAAAATCTGATAGGGGATTTAGTATTGAATTTCCCCCAGTTTTACAGAGGGAAATGTACCTCAAACTTTCAGATTTTGACTGCCAACTAATTTGATACTTCATGTATACCTCATCAGAAGACCTTTCAGGTAATATACTGAGTTTGTATGGGCTGAATAGTCAAATAAACGCAGGATAGAGGAAAAAACTGGGCCAAAATAACTTACTCTATGTACTAACCTTACATATGTCTGCACCAAACATTGAGTACATTGTAGGCCTTTAGATGACAAATGTGAATTCAAAACGTTCTAAGTTACTTTGAAGTGGTTTGATGAAAGATAGGCAAAATATCTTGAATCAAATTAAACAAATACGTATCACAAATTTCATATAATCTCATTAAATAAACTAGGTATGTATCTGTCAGTGGTTCCATTTGATGATTGGAAACCATAACTGTAATGTTTGACTAGTTTGGCATTATCTAAAGTGATCTATGCATCCGCCAACCTCTTATTTCTTATGGGGACAAAGTAGCTCAGTTGGTTAGGTGTCGGACTAGTAATCAGAGGGTCGCTGGTTCGATTCCCGGCCACTCCGGGCACTTTGGTCGTTCTTGGGCAAAACAGTTTATTCCATATTGCTTCAGTCTACCCAGCTGCAAAATGGGTACCTAGTATAAATAAGACAGTGCTTAGAGTGTGTGCGCTATATGCTGCCTGTTGCTCTGGAATATCCCCCGGGGGATTGAAATGGTTTCTGTATGTACAGTGCCTGCTAGGGGAGGAAGGTCGTGTGAGCACTTCGGTGGATACAAGACTATAAACCAAATACAGGAACAGCATAACATAAGGACTATTTCCATTGAATCTGATAAATTCTGTAGTGTTGCAATTTTTAAAATAACATTTTTAGTAACAATAGAGTAAAAATATTTTTTACCAACCTACCTACCCTATTTTTTTCTGACTGTTACAGGAAACAAACAATATTTTTTCTTAGCCTAAGCATCGTAATGGACAATTGAATAAATCATGAAGTGTGGGTCACTTTTACCTTTATTGAACTCGAAAAAAACAACTGAGCAACAAGGCATAGGAAGCTTCCTAGAAACGCAAAACCGTAACACTACCAAGACTTGCTTACTAACTTTGGCCCATGATGTTTGTAGATCATTAATTCTTTGATCTTAACAGTGACCTGATGCTATCCATTTATAGCAACCTGTCTTAAAACACTTATCATAGACAGGAAATTGTCATATGCCAAGTTATTCACTTCAAATCTAACTTTTTTATTATCCCTAAAAAGGTGTAGATGGTATCAGTGAACCTCATTTTGAATAATTCATCTGCTGATTTTAAGGTAACTGGATGAAATTACATAATGACGAAGGAAGGAAGGAAGGAATTGGGTTTTACTTCACTTTCAACAGCTTATGTCATATCGCGACGAGATAGAAACCCGGAACCGGGAAGAAATTCCCTACTCTTCACGAATAGTTCCACGGGGTCTTTCAGTTGCATAAGGACCATAGACAGTCCTCTACAACGCCGCACATTTATTCTGATAATAATTTAACTTAATGTGATAATAATTTCTGATGATGATTTAATCTTCCATATTGCATAATTGCGATATTATGTTCCAATATATTCTTAATTTCCAGTTGTATAACTTATATTGTTTTTGTACTGAATTTCCATTATAAGCTACCAGTTATTTCTTTGGGGGGGGGGGGGGGGGCTTTACAGGTTGGATGGATATCCCCATCTGTACCTCAGAGTTGAATAAATATAATTTGAGATTAAAGTCGTTAACATTTCCAATATGTCGAACAATATTAATAAAAGGCATTTTTTCTGAAAAGTTTGACTTTGACTGACTTACATCTTTAATAAAGGATTATAAACCCACCCCTATCCCTATGTTGACCATTGCAAATGATACATGTAGTCCAGACCAAGATTTGATACCAGACACTAAAACCCTTATTATTGGCGTATGATAATTTTTGTTGTTAAACTAACTGAAGTGTACTAATATTTTCTATCTATGTTATGCTGCGCCCCTTTCAACTCTTGCTGTTCCACTGCCAGCTGACATAACTGTTAATATTATTGAATGGAATATGATATGCGTTCATTTGTTTCATTTTAACAATAGACACCACAATCATGTTTCTAGCTAATCTGGATGCTTAAATATGCAGAAATATAGCTTTCAGTAGTGGCCATTTTAAATTCCAATATGGCCACTAGTTGCCATGGCAACCACTGTAAAAATGTATTCAGGTTACTATGTTCTAAGTGTGGTTACTAACATACCCGTCAAGTCTCCTGTTTTTAACAGGAGTCTCCTGTTTTTTGGACTTCATTTTACCTGCCTCCTGTTTTTCTCCTGTTTTTTTCTTGTCTCCTGTTTTTCTCCTGTTTTTCTAGAAAACCAGTCTAAAGCGACTATAACATGGTCTTAGCCAGCAGGGCGTCTGGGTGTGATTTTTGGACACCCAAACCCCTCAAAAGCACCCCTCAGGACACCCACTTTTTTTGGTGAAGAATTTCTTAAAATGTCAATCTCAAGCACATAATTGAATTTTATCATCTCCATATAATTCCCTTGACATTCTATAAGGATACCATGCCTTAGTTTGATAAATGTATACATGTTTATGGTTGAAATATGAGTATTTTGTGGTCCCCCTTAAAAATTTGGACGCCCAAATATTTTACAATTGCCAATTTTAGGCACCCACTTTAGACCCTGGACTATAATCTCCTGTTTTTCCTCAAGTTCAGCCCAGATCTACTTAAACTCCTACAGCTTAGCATGCAACTCAGCTCTTCTAGCCTGCCTAAACAATACTCAGTTGACCTAATTGAACCCAGCTTGCCGAAAAGTTGCAATTAGCCTAGATAACCATTCCTATTTTTAGCAGTAGATATGTTTTAATTGATATTAAGCTGAATTTTAAGAAGTAGAAAGAGGTGCATGCTGGTCTAGCATCATAACATTAAGAAAAAAAATGGCTGATAAGGAAAATTAACCTCCACCTGGTGGGATGTTGGTAAATTATATATACAGGTGCGGCACCTGGTGGGAAGTTGGTAAACTAATGTATATGGTAGCGGCACTGCCGCGTGAGAAAATCTCCTGTTTTTTTTTCGTCTGGGGTTGACAGGTATGTACTAAGTCTGTGTTTAACTGTGTCAATTCGAAGAAACATAGGCCCAGTTCACTAAAAGCATCTTTATCCCTTAAGTGTTCTATAATAATGCATTTGTTTCATTAACAATACCTTTGGAGGTTAAATTTTGTGTAATAAGCTTAATTTCAAATATAACAGCTTGGTTGCGATCTTGAAATCCAATTTAAATGCCATCTGATGATAACAGCTATTTTAGAATTAAGTTCTGCACCCCTGAAAACCTACTTGTAGACACCAAGGTCCTGTTTCTAGCTATTCTGTATGCTTGAATATGCAGAAATGTAGCTTTTGGTAGTGCTTATTTCGAATTTCAATATGGCCGCCAGTTGCCATGGCAACCGCTGTAAAAATGTATTCAGGTAACAATGTTGTAAATGTGTGGTATAAACGATTAGCAGATCAAAATGTTGCACATCTTTATACAGCATGTATAGAGTTTTTGTATTACTTGAGATACAATACAGAATAACTATCTATAACAATATTTTCTGAGCCTTAAATCAGCACAATATCAAGCAACATGGTCATATTTTAAAGCCGTCAAATTTTTTATCCATAGAATTTCTAAATTTTTTTAACCTAAAATATGATTCTTTACTGTCCATTTTGCTAAGAAATGCATTTTTACTGAAAAAAATATCAACTTATTTTTCAGGAAAAAATTTGCTTTCTTTGAAAATGCAAATGGCGTTAGCCGATTTTCAGCTTCGTGACCTTTTTGACCTCTGTTGACCCTAAATGACCTTTCAGAGTTGACCAATCAAAAGGTGGCCGGTCTTAAAATTTGCGGAATGAAAAGTTGCAAATGTAGATGCCTCATTTGTTGAAATTGCCCCAAAATAACTGAAGTTATAATAAAAAGTATTACCCCCACCCCCATATTTTAACCAAATTTGGCCACCTGAGGGATTCAGTATACCATATGGTTATAGGGGTGATAAAAAAAATTGCCCAACACTTGGAGATTAGCATCCGGCAGTTTCTACCACCTGAGGATCTCTATATTGCATTTCTAACATAAAACCATGCAGGAATCAACATTGCAAGGTTCACCTTTTTGGCTAGTAGACTATAAGAGTAGTAACGTTATTTGGATACATTCCGTTTATACATGAACGTTAACTAATTATTCTGTATAGTAATTTCGAATTGTTTGCCATTCATCGTAAACTATCGACCGAACAACAGGGAAAACAGAAATGAATTTAATCACATATTATTTACTCACATACTAATAATGAAGATCAGCAATAACAAATGAATAAACATCGTAAGAAAACGCATCAGAATGAACGTTTACGTGATGTCGACCTTTGCTTTTACAGGTCGTATCATGCCTCCATGAGAAAAATATCACTGAAATAAACAGGTCGTTTTGGCTACTTCTATGCATGTGAAATGTTCATGAATAGAGATGTATCTAAGGTATCATGATATTTCGCTCACTTTTCAGGCATGCATGTCGATGGCGGATACAGACGGAGATGGGAAACTCAGTTTGGCCGAGTTCCAGAAGCTCATGGAATGATAAACTAAGTGATGTCACTACTACTAGTGCACTTTTTTCATATGCGGTGATGACACACCCAAATGCGTCTCCACTTCTTGTGCACAGCTCCATATAAGGACTCTTCATGCAGAGGCTTTTAAATACCAGTGAAATAGCCAGACTTATTTCTATATTTGCTTTGGCACTTTCTTCAATACTTCACCTGAATATGTAGAGAAGTAAGGTGTTGATAAATATATATATATATATATATATATATATATATATATATATATATATATATATATATATATATATATATATATATATATATATATAATATTGTTTGGTTTTAATTGAAATACAAATGAAAACAAGTATTTGTTCCGGCAAGATGTCGAGAAAAGTGTTTTTGACAACCAAATGAAATAGGACAACCTTATCCTTTCTAGCGTCGATAGATTCTATTTGGTTTCATAATTGACATGTTCTCCATAAATCCCATCTTTCACTCTATTTTGCGCATGCAATATAAGTTTTCAATCTAAGATTGTAACGTTTTGCAAAGTTTATGAACTGATATGTAGTTCATTTTTCGCCCGCTAGATGGCCAAATTGCAAGAAGCTTCACCCAAGAATGATTGCACTAAGTTACAAACTGAACAAAGGGTATACCATTTTGAACGGAACAATATAGATAAGAACTGAAGTGACACATGGATGGGAAGTTTGAATACGATCATTTAAAACTTTTGTGATAAATGGGATTTTTTTGTGTTTATTCTTCGATAATTTCACTTTGAAATGATTTCATTTCTGCTGCTGCTCACCGCGCCACCAAGTGACATTAGGGTTGTGGCCCTTTAGGCAATAATTGTATTCCTTTTATGAAACTGGTGTCATTCCATTGAAATTAAACCTCGGTAAAGCCGTATCAATGCAACTATTTTAATGATAACGCGGTTATATGAAATTAGATGTACTATTTTTTCAAACTTTGTCATTCCGCATAAACAGAAGAGATATAGACCTACCCAATATATGAATAGCTTAATTGTACAAAAACGTCTCTATATCATCGGAAATTATCCTTTAACTCATCAGACATTCGATTATATCTTGATTATAGCTATTATTTAAAATGGTGTGAACAATAGTTTTGATACTGTCCAATAGACGGCGTGCAGATCTTAAGTTAGACGTTTCTGACTAAAACTTCAGAAGGCATTAACTAATCTACTCAATGCCAATAATACAATGATATTCTAGGTTAGTTAAAGAAAGTTTTAAATTCATTTTATGAAATTACAAGATTATGATGTATAAGGTATTGCATATTTACATATTGTATCATGCATCCTATTCTAATCTGTCTACGGTGTTGTGTGTTCTCATTGTATTTCATACTGTATCATTAATCAATCGTAGAGCAATAAAGCATTCAGTGGGTAACTATAGAAACGATGGTAGTTGTGTTTTCATTTGTCCCTTTCACCTTCTGCGACCAGCCTGCCCCAGTGGCCGAGTGGTCTAAGGTATTTCCGCTGATTGCTTGCTGCCTCTGACCGCCACTGCCTGAGTAATTGAATCTGGCGGAAGGTATGACAGGTGGTTGACAGCTATTTTCCTGTATGTATGTATGTATGTTTGTGTATGTATGTATGTGTTTGTGTATGTATGTATGTATGTGTATGTATGTATGTTTGTGTATGTATGTATGTATGTGTTTGTGTATGTATGTGTTTGTGTGTGTATGTATGTATGGGTATTGTATTTTATCATCACAACCCTCTTGATTCAAACCAAGAAAAATCATCAAGCGAGAGAGGGGATTTCCAAAAACATTAATTCTGGAGCACAAAAAATCAGTCCTGGAGCGTATCATTTCAGTGCTCAACCATTCAACATTTCTTTTCCAATATTCACCACTAGGTGGCGCTATCATAAACAGCCTTCATATGAATAATAAAGGCCTAAATCAATACATCGACAGTACAATTTACTGATGGAGTTGACATTTTCGATGAAAACTGAACGATGTCTTGAAATTGATTTGCCATTGCTTTCGTGTGTTTCCAGCTCCCAGCGCAGCAGATATTGAAGCAACCTTTAAGGCATTTGACAAGGACAACAGCGGAAAAATTAGCGTAAGCGAACTAAAGAACGCATTTAAGGAACTTGGAATACCGGATGAAGAGGCAGAAAACGTAGCCAAGGTAAGAGTAGTTCAGGTTTCTCTCAATAGAGGGGGTCTGGCTCATAGGTGTTAGATGGTGGCGGTGCCTCTGCACAGTGATAATCTTATTTGGGTGCATTACGTTTCATGGATGTTCGCCACCGATTCTTCATATCTTTAGTTTCAAATTCTTTGCCTTTTATCATGAACTATCGACCGAACAATAGGGAAAATGAAAGTAAAACATCAATTATCGTTTCAAAGTACTAATGGTGAAAATCAGCAATAACAAATGAATAAACATTGAAAACAATAACAAATGAAAACGATTCGCATTAGAAGGCACGTCTTATTGCGTAATTCAGGTCTGATCATGCTTCCATGTGAAAGGTATCATTAAAGTAAACACGTCGTTTTGGCTGCTTACATGCTTGGAAGATATTCAAAAATAGAGATATATGCAAGGACTCATGATATTTCACTCACTTTTCAGGCAGGTGTGGAGATAGGCGATAAGAACAATGATGGCCTGCTCACTTTGGAAGAGTTCAAGCAGCTCCTGCAAAACAAGTGATGTCACTACTACTAGTGCACTTTTTTCATATGAGGTGTTGACGCACCCAAATGACGTCATCACTTCTAGTGCACAGCTCAATATAAGGACTCTCCAGACAGAGGCTTTTATAGGCTTTTAAATACCAGTACAATAGCCAGACTTATTTCTATATTTGCTTTTCACCAAACGTGTCAGTGTTAAAAAGGAACCTATCGGCAGAGGAAAACTACATTTTACAAACTTAAGAGGCATTCCTCTTTTTTCTTTGGAATTTTATTTCAATATTTCTAAAGATGTAGAGAAGTCAGGTGTTTGTATATATATATATATATATATATATATATATATATATATATATATATATATATATATATATATATATATATATATATATATATATATATATTTCTCGTTTGGTTTTAACTAAAATACAAATGAAAGCAAGTATCTGTTCCAGCAAGATGCCGAGAAAGGCATTTTGGACAACCAAATGAAATAGGACAACCTTATCCTTTCTAACGTCGATAGATTCTATGTGGTTTCATAATTGACGTGTACCTCTTAAATCCCATTTTTTACTTCTCTAATTTTATGCATATAATTAAGTTTGAATTCCAAGGTTTTTTCAAAGTTTATGAACTGATATGTAGTTCATTTTTCGCCCGGTAGATGGCCAAATGCAAATAGCCGCACCCTATAATGATTGTACGAAGTTGCAAACTGAACAAAGGCTATACCGTTTTGAACGGAGCAATGTAGATAAGAACTTAAGTCATAGATAGAAGGGAAGTTTGAATACAATCATCTAAAACTTATGTGATGAATGACAAATTTTTATGTTTATTATTCAATAATTTCACTTTAAATTGATTCCATTTCTGCTGCTCATGTGACATTAGGGTTGTGGCCCTTTAGGCAATAAGTGTATATCTTATATGAGTCATTTGTCAATCTATTGAAGTTAAACCTTGGTAAAGCCGTATCAATGCAACTATTTTAATGATAACGCAGTTGTATGGAATAAGATGTACTATTTTGTCAAACTTTGTCATTCCGCATAAACAGAAGAGATAGAGACCTACCCTATATATGAATAGCTTTATTGTACAAAAACGTTTCTTTGTCATCGGAAAAGTATATTTCAATTCGACAAATACATGATTACATTTTGATTATTGTTATTTTCCTAAATGGCGTGAACAATAGTTTTTATACTGCCCAATAGGGGGCGTACACATTTTAAAGCATACACTAATCTACTCATTGCCAATAATACAATGAAATTCTCGGTTAGTGAGAGAATACAATAGATGGTCAAAATATTTTATGGAATTATGAGATTATAATGTCTAAGGTATTGCATATTTACATGCATTATCATGCATCCTATATGGGTATCGAAATAGAGTCAGCCAAAGCATGTACGGGAATGAACTCCTAAACTGTCTCTGGCGCTGTTTATTCTCATTGTATTTCATACTGTATCATTAATCAATCGTAGAGCAATAAAGCATTCAGTGGGTAACTATAGAAACGATGGTAGTTGTGTTATTCAGTGGCCGAGTGGTCTAAGGTATTGCCACTGATTGCTTGCCGCCTCTGACCACCACCACTGCAAGAGTTTGAATCTGGTGGAAGGTATGGCAGGAGGTCGGCAGCTACTTCCCTGTGTGTATGTGTATGTATGCATGTATGTGTGTGTATGTATGTGTATGCATGTATGTATGTGTATGCATGTATGTATGTGTATGTATGCATGCATGTATGTGTGTGTATGTATGTGTGTGTGTATGTATGTATGTATGTATGTATGAATGGGTGTTGAACTGTATTCTTTATTGACCAACTCCAAAAAGAGATGAAATTACAAATACAAAGTACAATAGAAAAAAACATTTTAACAGTACAAAAACATAAAGAGAACATAATAACAATAACAGTGACAGAAAAAATTACAACTACATATGATATCCGTAGTGTTGACTAGAGCATACAGAAATACTCTTACGAAGATAGGTGAAACACTGAATTATGCTAGCCATCTTAGGACTATTAATGCTTAGCAGTGACTAAGCCAAAAGTTCTAGAAGGACCTGATATCTATTAACCCCTGGTACTCCATCCCAATGTGTTATTTATATCAACAATCATCGTGTCACCTGCCAACTTAAATGTTTTGTTTTTATTTCCTGATATTCAAGATTGCTTATGGAGTAAATATATTTGACTCTTTTTTTGCTGTGATTTTATTGATTGGATAGCGCGTAGGTGCAAACATCTTAAAATGACTATGCTAAAAGATATCCAAATTTCATACCACGACAAATGAAGGAGTTCATCGTGATAAGCAGCTTTATGAGATTGGCATAACGAGTTCAACGAACGTATTACGTATACACTAGGTCCCTAATCAAATGTTCCCATGCTGTAGTACCAGCAATAGCCAATAGATGGCGCAATATACACAGAAAGCCTTCTGTCCAACTGGTGAAATAAAAGCAAACTAACTTGACCATTGTAACCACCTCAAGCACTTGGTGCCTGAATACTTGATGACAGACAAAATAATATGACAGCCTATAAATCAAGGCTACGAAAGTATAACACGTTGTTCTCATTCAACTCGATGGAAAGTTAGCAGACATGAAATGATAGCATGGTTATGTACGTGTATATGCGTAGAGTCTTTATATATGACAATCCTACTTGGTGGGTAAAAGGATATCAATATCAAATCGCTGCAGGTTATTTCTCAAGACGAAAACACACAATTCCACCAATAGTAAGTTTAATGATAATGTAATAGCGTTGAGTCTTAAAGATATGACAATCCTATTTGGAAGTTAAAAGTATGATAATGCCTTACTTTGCTGGCGCTGATTTTCCTATTTTGATTTTACACAAATCCATAAATGTTGTTTTTATCTAAGATATAAATATTGCGAATGCAATTAGAATAAATCACATAGAAAGCGATGAAAGCGTGGAATTACTAACCAGAGCAAGAAGATATAGATATGAGTAGAGCCTAGTTCTCAGACTGAGCTAATAGATAGGTATACTATCACTAGGAAATAATATCGCAACTAAACCTTAGATGAATTAAAACAAGTGGATATGAAACCAGCCGGTCAACCTGGACAGGCTGGCTGCGGCGAACAGCCCAAGAGTCGTGTTCTGCGCATGTTGCAGCGCAGCTTCTTTTGTAATGTAAAAGATACGAAAGCCTCATTGGTCTTTGTCCCATAGTGACGTCACATTATGGCCAGATTCGAAACCCATGACATAGCCAGACCTTCACTCTAGCGCTCATAGTAATTGGTCCCTCGCTACATATCCATTCTTTAGTCATCTAAGACTAAACTAAAGATAAGAACACAAACATCTGAGCGTCACGAGACATTCGTTTCTGTCTAAACACTTGTCTATTGACTGTATTTTCATGCCTTTATTAGTTTTAGGTTGTAATCATGTTTATGTTAGATGTTAAAATATGATACAAAACAATTCAATCAATTTCCAGTATGGATTCAATTTAGAATTATTTTCCTTGAACCAAATGATAAATTCCGGCCACCAGAATGCTGTGTTCCAGGACGGATTCTCTGTGTTCGGAGTTGTCCAAATGTTGCACTGTCGCACCAACGTGCGACAGAGACATCAGAACGCGCGACAGGCCAAATCGATCCATCAAGTACTGTTAAACTCGTCCAATTATCGGACTGCATGGACAGAACCTTTAATACATTCTCAAATACATTAGTTTAAGCAGATTTTGTCAAACATGTGAACTTCATCATTCTAATGGTAGTATCTATTGAACAATACAGCGTTTAGATGTATGTCTACTAATATCTCAGGGCCAAGTGATGCAAACTTTGTGAACCATTTGTTGCTCTAAAGAAGCTGTGCTCCAGGATTGAACGGTCTGTGCTCCGGTACTTTTATATTTGGAAACCCCTGTGTGTTCGAGGGTCTATACACATGGACAAGTTTGTAGATTTTGACTTTGTATTTTTAAAATTTGTTTCCAGCTGCCAGAAAAGCCCGGGTCGCCAGAGAGAGGAAGCAATTGGAGGAAGTGTTTAAGAGCTATGATAAGGACGGAAGTGGAAGCATTGGCGTCAGCGAGCTCAAGGATCTCTTGAGGGACTTCGGAGAGGACTCATCAAGGGCAGAAGTAAGAATAGTTCACATTTCTATTAATAGAGGGATTCGGCAAAGTACGAGTCAGCGGAAGTAAGAATAGTTCACGTTTCTCTCAATAGAGGGATCCGGTTGCATATCTGGCCGTAGAGGTGTCTACGCACATTAGAGTGATAGAACGACTGCTTTTTGGGTCATATTCCGTTTTAAAATTGTTCTCGAATGACTAGATTAATGATGGGGCCCTAGGATAAATCATGGTGGGGTCTTTGACCTGGAAATTTTCGGAATGTTTGGATAAATAATAGGGGTCGTAGGCCTAATTATATTGGGGGTGTACTTTAACTGGTTAAACTCTAAAGAAGACGTAGATATGCCATTAGGTATTGGCACCGACTGCTGTCTCTCACCACCGCTCGGTTACGAATTCTGATGGGGGGCATACAGGAAAGTTGCCAGTGACTTAATGTTTAGGGGTGGCTTTCACCTTTCACCGGGTACTCTTCCATCACCTACAACTGACCAGTCAAGACAGTCGCAATATGGCAGAAAAGTGACGATAAACGAAATCTAAATGTAACCTATATTACACATTAACACCCATGTATGTATTGGGGTCAATACATAGCATTCGTATGAGGAGTATACTTATACATTTGTAAAATTTGCTGTTACAATCATACAGGACAATTGCAAAACTATGGAACGCCATATGACCAAATATTCAACATTTAGAATAAACGATGCAACCTGACTGAAAACGATCCAACTTTATTCAAAACGATGCAACATGGCGAAAACGCACCAACCTGCATTCGTCAATATCATTCGGCCAGATATAGAAGAATACAAAACCTTCAAAAATACTAGGATGCCTGTATTTAAGATGCTCTCATTTAAAACAGACAGCTCTGTTCCGTCTGCTGAATCATACTCCAGTAAACAAATTATGTTTTTCATCTTAATTTTCAGGCAATGTTAGAATGGGCAGACAAAGATGGCAATGGCTCTATCGATTTAGAGGAATTTCTTAAACAGATGATGGAGAGTGACACAACAAAGTGACGTCACTGAAACTAGTGCATCTCTTCCAAATACGGTCACGACGTACCGCAGAGACGTCAGTGCTGGTAATGAACAGTTTCATGTTAGGAATCCTCAACCACAGGCTTTTGAATATCAGTTCAATACCAAGAGTTGTTTGTATATTTCCTTATACTAAACATATCAATGTTGTGTTCAAAAGATAAAGAATATATCGGCATAATAAAGGTGGCATCCTACTACCTCTTACAAATTCATTCCATATTCTATTAGGATTGAATTGCTTCCACCGAAGACGTAGAGAAGAAAGGTATATATTCAGGTAATATATAATTCAATGGTTAGATGAAAGTTAAGTCAAATTGTAATGCAAAAAAAGAAGATAATCAAACTCAAGATCTGAAAGGATTGTTTGTTAGCGGGAGTACTTGCAGTTCTGTGATAGTAATACTTGAAAATTAGGCTTTATTGCCTTAATGCTCAAATACTATTATAATGCTACAAAAAATCATAGCAAAAATGCTTAAATAAAATATTGATATTTTAGAATTATCTTATCATATTTCTAGCAATCCGGATGATGTTAAAATAAGAAGCATTTATGAATTGATATGTAGTTTTCCTTGCTCTCGCTAGATTGCCGTACGCATTTGCAAATGTATCCGTATCATAGAAGAACAGCATTTGGTTAACATTTCAATGATATGTATCCCGTGTTTGGTGAAACAATTGACAATATGAAATAAAGTTATGGGTGAGAAGTTTTTTTTATATATTCCTCAATATTTTCACTCGAGTAGATTTCACTTTCACTGCTCACAGCGTCATTATCGACACGTGGGCTGGAGCCCGAAAGATAAATATGACTTATATATTCACGCTTGTATATTATTATATATTGACCATTAGGAACGCTGTACTGGTGCTTTATAATAACGGGATTGCATGAAAAAGTGTATACTATTTTTTGATTACTTAGTCATTCTGTACAAGTAAGAGAGACGAATAAACACCTCTTATTGATTTTATTAATTTTATTATTTCAGCAATATCACAAATACAGAAATACTCTGCTTACCTCGGACAAATAATTCACTAACATCCGAGTTATGTGTACTTTGGAGTTCGATCGAGTTAGGCATAGAATACTTCAGATGATTTAAAGCCCCCTTTGAAGTGTGATGCACACACACACACACACACACACACACACACACACACACATTGTGCGCTGTAAGGTATAATCTTGCAGGAACTCAAAATCTTCCAACAAGTTGCCCTAGCCTAGTATATATAGCAGACATGCATGATACTTACAAATCAAAGTAACCTTTATTGATCAAGAAAACGTCATTTGGGTGCCCGGGGGTGAGGGGTGGGGGGGGGGGGGGTGTTGTTCGGTATAATAAAACAAATATGACATCCCTGCGGGGTTGCTAACATGGTAGTCTACCCCTCGTGAGCATTGTCACCCTCGGGCTACGCCCTCGGGTGACAATGCTCACTCGGGGTAGACAACCATGTTAGCAACCCCGCAGGGATGTCATATTTGTATAGTGTCACCAGCATCACAGCCTTAACACGACTATCCTAGACGCAGAGGTTGTCCCCATAGCCGATGGTTCGTCGATGCTGCCACTGACTACTAGTATTCACTGCCTCTAACACTAACCCGTAAATCGTGTAATATCCCTTGATGATAATGAATATAGCACCGAAGATAGTAATTAAGGTGATGGGTACCATTGCAAGCCAGTTAAAAGCCCTGTCCCAAAACACACCTCAAAGCAACATAATCCTATAGATAGGTGTATCTCTAGGTTCCTGGGTGTTATCAGGTAGAGAATATCATCGTCACCTGTCATTATTCAATCCATATTCTGTTTTACTTCAAAATTTACAACTTTTTTTTCGAATGACATATTCTCATTTATTACGCCGTTGGTGGTTACTGTAGGTTCACAGATACCTTAGGGATGTCATTGACTATGCTATGCCCAATAAAAAGTATTTTTTTGATTTCTTACTGCTGAAGACTTTTACGGGCCATAACGTTTGAAAGTTTTAGTGAGATATCTTGTGTGTGGAGCCTATAATCCAGTGGTGGTTTAGCAAGGACAGGCGACGTGGGCTAGGAACAAAAGACAGTTGTTCAAAGACACACCTCGATGGTCGCGCGTCACAGTCAAACAATGCCGAGAGTTGGGCATGCTACAAATAGTTGAGAGGGTCGAACTTAATGCACTTGGCGTCAAAGTGTCTCACTAAAATGTTCAATGTTGTGGCCTGTAAAAGTCTTCAGCAGTAAAAAAATAAAAAGAATACTTTTTATTGGGCATAGTCAATGACATCCCTAAGGTATCTGTAAACCTACAGTAACCATCAACTGCGTAATTGATGAGAATATGTCATTCGAAAAAAAAGTTGTAAATTTTGAAATAAAACAGAATATGGATTGAATAATGACAGGTGGCGATGATTATCTCTACCTGATAACACTCAGGAACCTGGAGATACACCTAGTTATAGGATTATGCTGCTTTGAGGTGTGTTTTGGGACAGGGTTTTTAACTGACTTGCAGTGGTACTCATCACCTTAAAGTGAGTATAGTTTGGTAAGTGGCGCCACCTCGTGAGCGACCGTACAGACAGATGGAGATGCAATTCTGATCTGTGATGCTGAAATGTAATACCTTCCTCACCCGTAGTAGGGCGCTGCGTACGTGGCCACCAAGATGATCAGAACTAATTTGATCTGATTTCCTTATGCATTAATACTACAATGTACACATCTTGGATAGATTACCAATCTTGATGGAAAGTGTGTTACCTTTACACTTCTCTGCTTATGGACATTTCAATAATGTTCCTTTTTCTTTTGTTTATTACTACTTTAAATATAATGTGTTCTACACATTCGCTCGGTGTGTTAGTTCGAACTATCTAAGTTTCTGTATATTTATAATTTTGTAATATTACTTGCAGTCAATAAATATACAATACAATACAATACGAATGTACCGGCTCGAATTCGGTTCGAGGCATGTGTCATCGAGGCTTGTGACTTTCCCCGGGTTTTCCTGTTTCCTTGACCGTTAACAGCTTTTTAGTCGGAATTTGATCTTACCCATAATATGTTAGCTAGGGTCACGATAAACCCGCTCGCGTTGTCCAGCGCTGGGTCGGTTGCATAGTTAGCCTTTGACTGATACTGTATAACTGGTTAATTTGGCGTATACTTAAGTTGGCGTTTTTTTTCAAAAAATAATTTTCCCTGTATTTATTTTGGCGTCTGGAGCAGTCAGAACAACGCCATCTTTATGTAGACATATTTTTATGCGATCTTTAATTTGGCGTTGATGGGCATTCGCCAAAAAACGCCAAATTAAAAACCACGCCAAATTAACCAGTTATACAGTATATTGCCCTAGCAATGACTTGTGAAAAGATTCGTTGCTACACCAGAGAGCTGCATTACATATTACTAATCAAAATCTCTGGCTACACCAATATTTGAGTTCTGAGTTTTTCAAAATGTACGTTCAAGCTCTTCAGTCTTATCAGGGATCTTTGAGACACGAAGATCAGTTCTCAAGGTATGCAGTATAGGCCCAGCGTGACGTATGCCGATGTTTTGCTGCCAGACCATATTTAGGTTTCATCCACTGTCAGTATAACCCCCTCGTGTGGCATTTGTGAGAACTAAATTTCCAACAGTAGACCACAAGCGCTTATGAAGTATAGGTGCAAGCATACATATATATATGAGACAGTAAAACACAGTAGCGCCTGGTAGGTCGGCTACTGCGGAATTAGTCTAGATTTCTAGGCTGTCGTATGTATTTTTCTATTTTTTTTCTGTTACCAAGCACCAAATAGTGTAGGTAGCCACAGTGGTCAATTTAGTTTACATTTATCTCACAAGGATTCAGTTTGATTACCTGTAAACATATAGAGATAGGAGGGGCAGGTGGTGCAATCTATCTATATACATGGTACCACACCACAGTGCTTGGTCAACACAGAAGGGAATGGGAACTTTTCAGGGCCTAGGAGCCTAGTCTACTGCGGAATAAGCGTAGGCACGTTGACCATAACAATTAAAACCTCTGTGCGCACATATCTGGTCCAGCTGCCTGTGATAGGGTCATTCATAGCCTAGTCCTAGGCCAATAAATTTATTTCACGTCTTTAATAACTAACCTCATGTTTATATAACATTCGAAGATGTCTATCCATATTTAGTTCTATATTAGCTCACCAGGCGGCCAGTATGGGTTCATTTGGATTTCTTGATTCTGACTGACCGGTGTGCCCACTCATGGTGCCATCTATCACAAACCACAGGAACTAACACCTAGATTTTAAGCAAATGCTAGAAATCAGAACAGAGAAAAGCATAATCTAATGAAATCATAGACTAGGAGCTAGTCTAGGTCATCCATTATGTCGATAAGAGCGCCACTCCCGTCATTATGAATCGTTATCACTCATCAGCATGTCCTTTGTCCAGCTGTGATCACAGGTCCATTCCACCCACGAAACTATGGGCAAATATAAAGCAAACTGAGCTATCTTAGTGTGTGCGAATTAGTCCACAAGTTGTTTGGACGGACTATCAGAAGCGATAACCTATGCCCACCTAATGGTATTGTTGGTGATACTCAAACCTGGCCAGTGAAGGATATTTGGATTTCGATTCAAAACTTCATTTATCGCCACTTTTCTTTCCTTTCGAATTTCAAATTTGGGATTCCGTTTATCCTCGTTACTAGCCACTTTATAGACGTGACTAGCCAGTTGTAAGTGTCGGTAGAGACCGGAGATCCGGCGAAAATCAAGCCTAGCACAAAGTCACTGGCAACTTCCGCACGTGCCCCGGACAGGATTCGAATCTCTCGATATTGGTTTTAGATCCTACCTTATTAGATTATTGGATCAACATTCTTTGTTTTATATTTAAGAGTTAAGATCCAATTTTTAGGTCGATTGTTCACTTCAGATGCTGAAAGTGCTATTATTTCAAATGAGTTCGATAGATTGACTGTTAGATTTGGGAATTCCCGGCAGTGCGTAAAACGTGTCAAGGACAAATCTAATTGATAAAAAAGAGGGAACATTTAGAATTGATTCATTCATATGAAATGAACATAACATCGAATTACATGAAGACGTGCGGCACGCGATGGTATTGTGTAGTATGTTGTTTACTTACGAGGACTCTATTTTGGGATAGAGATGGGTGCATACCACATTCTATTCCAAGTACAGTCTATATGTTAGAGTGGTATTGGGGAGATGGTTCGTTGCTCGTGGCCACTCTACAAGAGAGCACTGCCTTTAGGTTAAAGGGACTGTTCCGTATGGTAGTACTCGATGCTTAGACCACTCAACTCTAGGGGCAGCTAGTCCCCACAGCACGAGGATGATGATGATGATGATGATGATGATGATGATGATGATACTACTACTACTACTACTACTACTATTACTACTACTACTACTACTACTACTACTACTACTACTACTACTACTACTACTACGACTATATCTAGTAATAATAACATACAATAATAATAATAATAATAATAATAATAATAATAATAATAATAATAATAATAATAATAATAATAATAATAATAATAATAAATAATCATAACGAGGTTTGTGTCAGGTACAGTAGTATTTTGAGCTCTTCCTAAATAAGAGGCACTATCATTTCTGGGTCTCCACTCTAGTTGAGAGATACATATCCAACCAACAGCCCTATGTAACCAAGTTGCGAATCCTTGCATCACTCCTACGTCAGACGTTTAACTTTAACGAGGAGCTCCGACCACAAATAGGTTAACGACCGTCATGTGTTACGAGGTGTTGAATCGGCCATTTTTCAACTGGGGAGTTCTCCGTCTGGGCGTATATTGGTTAACCTATTTGCAACTGGAGTGTGTACATGGTCTAAGATCTTTGAACATATATGACAAAACAAAAGTATAGATTGAGACGAGGGTGGCGTCTCTGTTGAAACATGTTTAAAAAAGTACATCAAGCACACCTAATTTCAGTGAGACCTTTCTCAAAGTACAACTTCATTATCAAGATATTTCCATATATGTCGTTCGTCCTAAATGTTACAGAGTTAAGTCGCCTTCAGTCGACAGGTCAACCATCCACTTACGCGCAATGCATTCTGGGAGGGTACCTTTCTGGCTGAAATGAACATGACAATAGCATGATTAGCGTCCATGGTTACAAGGTAAACTGAAGCAGCACACCGCTATACAGACGAACGAAAATAGCACTCGCCCAACTACCCAACCTCTGTACACATCCAGAATACAGGCATAGGAGTACACGATGGGGACATAAGTATTAAGAAAGGACTTGGATTATTATATGTTGAGAGATCAACACTTTGGTTGACAATAAAACAAATAAGGTAAGTTGAACCAGTTTCCTTTCCGACTATTTTTGACTTATCAAGGTAGTTCTCAGTGTTGAATTAACATTCATGGTGTATGTATCACAAAGCATCTATCATTTAGAAAACTCTGTGTAAATAAGAAGCGACTGCCATTCGTAAATCGTAGAAATGCCATACTGATTCCAGCATAGCTTGTTGATGGTCAAAAATGTGTGTGTTTTTAGGAAGTAGTCAAACTGAATAGCCTTAGCCTTAATTTTCCTGATTTGAACTAACGGAATGGCAACCAAGCAAAACAGCCGAAATGGCTTACTAAGTGAGGCGAGACGATTTCCTAAAATAGCACATTCTCACTAGGTATCTTGAGTTCCAAAACTGTTCAAAGTATCTCCTTTGGATGGTACACTAGGTGAAATATGAGTGTATGGCTGGAAACGATTTATCTTAGTTCAAAAGAATAACACGAGTATTGTAGCATCATCAACGTCCCCTTTTCTTTGGTACTGTCTAGATCGTATATGAAGAAAAGCAGTTTCTATTTATCTAAGGTACAATCTGAATGGTTAAAACAGGCAACTAGTGCTCATGTGACTTATTAACCCTTTGGTGTTTACACTATCTCTTCAAAAGTCTCCTTGAGTTATGGAGCTTTAAAGAAATATCTTTGGAATAGCAAACGGATGCTTACAATATTTGAAGAAGAGATGTTGCTTGTGTTCTAGTGAACATCTCTCATGGGAATATTTTCCAAAATATGTTCTGATCAGAGAGATATGATTGAAATCAATAGTCGGTCGCTACAGCCATGAATGAGTTAACTATTTCTCTCAGATGCTGAGCCCTTCTCTGGACTCCGAATTGGGCATGTACAACTATGTTGTGGATATTACGTGGATATCAAGCCTTGCCGAGTTTCCATTGGTCAAGAGGACTGTCATTTAGCCAGGCGGTCAGAATACTGTCAATAGTATACCAAAGATTGCAATCAGAACTGCCACATCTGATCACAGTAAACAAAGATAGTTTAAACCATTCATGCATGAGCTCGCCTTTACCTATAGTTACATACTTCTAAGAAAATATTCATAGTTATCAAAGGAATGTAAGTCAGGGATTCGCAATTTTATTGAAAGGAAAGTTATTTTTGATACATGTATCTTATCAACATTTCTCAGTGTGTTTGAATTCAAGACTCAACAATCAAAAGAGTTCAGGTACATCTTTCATGTATGTCCATAGTGGCTGAAACTGTCTAATCTTGATGATATCTCTTTAACATGAGGATAATTAAAAAAGTATTTAAAGTAGAAATACTAAATAGTACTCAAATAACAACTCTCTTTATCTAGTCTGTGAAATGGTGGCCTAGACCAGTTGACCTGACTATGGGGAAAAGGGTGTTTGTTTTATATATGTGAAACACTGAAAATGATACTATATACCCAAATTAAAAATATAAGCCATATTGATTCATACACCTACTACCCCATCCCCCTCCTTGCCATACACTTTCATCTCAAAGTAGCTATCACGTGATAAGCTTTCCCAATCCTGACAACTAAGAATAAAGGGACGTTGTCATCTGCACTTCCGTATGGGTCAGCCATTCGTCAGTTTTCGCGTGCGTTCGAGTCCCCTCAGGATCCCCATTAAATGGTTGGCCTGGTAACTATATAAGCGTGCGGCGTTGTGGTGGGCTGTCTGTGGTCCTTCTGCAGCTGAACGATCCCTTGGAACTATTCGTAAAGAGACGGGAACCTCCTACCGGAACTGTGTTTCCATCGCGTCGCGATATGGGCTAAGCTGTTGAAAGCGGCACAATAACAATTCCTTGTCGTTAAATACACGTACAATATTGAAGGTCTTTGAAATATATGGCGACTCCATAGCAAGAGATTTCCATCATAAGGGCCATAATATCCTCTGACAATCACGGACTTGAAAGAAACATCAACATCAAACGAGTTTTGAACAAATAACCATCTTGGATAGGAGCTAGTACTTTGGTTCTAGCCCGACCTGTTTTTTCATGTTTTTTCTGCAATGAGTACATTGAAAGGAGGATGTCTAAGCAGCGGGTCAGACGTGTTTACATCAAGGATTTCCCAGTTCGGACTCAGTTCACAATGGTTAACCTAGTTATGCCTGTTGTGTCAGAGCGGTTTGACCATTTCTGTGTATCTCTGACAACACCATATTTTGAAAATTATTTGAGATATGAATGTTTATAATAACCTACCTTACAACTCGTCTTAAAATATTTTGCTATTTCAAGCTTAAGTGTAAAGTGATTTCAAAGAGTATTCACTATGCTTATGTGATATATCTCTGACAGAAGCATTTTAGGGGGAGACACTGAGATAGCAGTTTTAATTCGAACTCATCTCCTAAAGATATTTGCTAATTTCCTCTTAATTCCCAAGTTATACATAAAAGTGTTCAACATCTGGATGCTATTATCGAGGGGAGAACTCTAGGTATGTATGGGTTAATGCATGCACAGAATCAATTTCATCAGGGTCCTCTGTAACCAACATAATGATACTTATCACTAGTTTCCAGCGGGCTCTTTGATATGACCAATCTTACATTTGAGAGACACCAAATATCATAATTTTGACCAGACCTGGATTTCCTCTTCTTCGGAATTTTAATATCTCTAATCAAACTAAAAGGTGTTACCAAGACTAAATATATTTGGAAACAGATTTTCAAATGTGGAGGTCAATTGAAGGTCATTCACAATAAAAGCTTGGTAGCTAGCAAGCGTATGGAAGGTAAATAGCTGTGTCACTGAGTAGTGGCATTTCCCTTAATACACAAGGTACTTAACAATTCAATTATGTATAAATATTTACGCAATGGATTGTTTCCATTAAGGCACTTTATCATTATGTTTGGAAATGTATGCAATTCACAGTTATGCTATAGGATCTATGATGAATATTGCATAAGGAGTGTATGGTGAATTAATTGTTCAGGCAGTAGCTGTAACAATACGATTAATGACCATCGTCCAAGCTTATCTAATGACTCTAACTCCCAGTCTCTCTACAAGGTCTGAGATTCCAGTCCCGTTCGATGCGTGTGAGAAAGTTGCCAGTGGCTTAGGGTTAGTGAGGTTTCCCCGACCATCCTATGTTAATCCACCGTTCACTCTGGGTCTTTACACAGACAACAGCCTTTTATCCAAGATGATACTAAGAATGGCAGTAAATGTGAGGACTAACAAAGTTCAATATCCTTCCAAGATTACTAGAAAAACGAAGTGTGCGACCAAAGTGATTTTTGGCACACTCTGACATACTTCATGGGGGAATAATCAACCTTATGTCATGGATGAAAGGATTTGATTGGTTAATATTCTTGAAACAATAGTAATTGTTCTCATCACGTGTACATACTAAAAAAAAGTCAACAGGAACATGTTGAATAGTGGACGCCTCCATAGATTCAAACTTTTGGAAAGTCCCATGTATGAATATTCTTCTCTTCAAAACCTGCACAAATGGGAAACTCCATCACATGGTAATTTGTGAAAATAAAGGACACTTTCCAGGTGTTCTTATGATACAGCCAGGTGTATCATAGGTAGGTTAATCCGCATGTTTTCCTCTAGTCCCAAGTTTATTGTTTGAACATGCGTGTCGTTTTCCCGTCAACATGCTGGTCATGAACTCTATGTGTGTGACAACTGATAGTTAACCATCACCCCCTTCTTCTCGATAGCTTCACACTGTTAGGCCAAGAGGTGATTATCATCAACTCCTATTAATAAAACCGCAAAGTGACAGGTGAGATCAAAACATGGCCTGTTCTCGACACCTGAAATAACATCTTCCGACGTTCCACAGAGGCGGGAATTTGAGGTTTCGTTTATCGTCACCTTTTTATCATATTGAGGCCAAATCATCAACGCCATATTGTTAACCCTTATGTTGCTGGTGGTTAATTTGTCCAATACATATGAAAAAGACCTGCAGAATGGCTGAAACCCTGGCACATGGGTGCTGATCTGAGAGTACTCAGCGCGGGCTATCCAATGAGTACCAACATGTCAGGGTTTAGACGGTTTTCAAAGATCGTTGCGTCCTTGTCCTTTGGATGAAAGTAGCCTCAGCATTGGAAGTGTTGATAGCTGGGAGGGGGTACTACAGGAGTGCACTTTTCAAAAACAACGCTTAAACATAAGTCACTGGCAAATTTCTCACATGCCCAGATTCCTGTGAGTGGTAAGAGACAGCAAAAGACAACGCGCCATCCGCGAAGTGGTTGGTGTTTGATTTGATACATACTCAGCAAATGGCCCTTCAGAACCCAATGCAAGGCCAAATGTGTTCACTTAGGTTGGGTCTCCTCCGAGCACCGGTCCTCCAGTCTTGGCCACCAACAGCATCTGCCTAATCACGATTTATACTCATTGGAGTTTTAATTTATTGTTTTTATGTATCGTTATTGACCATATTCAAGATATAAATGGTACATCAAACTGAAACACAGATGATACAAAATAAAGACAAGAAAAACAAAATACGAAGCATGAGTTAATTTTTACGTGTGAATTGCTTCGAGTAATACGACAAATTTTCACATCTGTATTAGACCGAGGAATTAGTTCTTTTCAGAGCGCGTCCAGTTCTCCAAATATCGTAAACTTTGCTAATTTATCCAATACCATTTTATTGCACAATTATGGTATACATTTCTCCTAACTATTGGAATGATATCCCTGCTTTGGGAGGGTACTTCTGATGATAGCCTTCCTGCTTGTTGTTTGTTACCCGGGTGAAGACATGGACCACTTATTGGTTCCTCTGACCTTTATCATACTCTGTGACCAGCCAATCAACTAATAACCTCCTCAGAATAAGCTAAACTTATCACCATAACTACTTGCTTGTAAGCTGTAGGGCAACTCATATTAAAAGGTTACCCTTCTCGTATTACCCACCAAAGCAATTCCTGAGATATATATATATATATATATATATATATATATATATATATATATATATATATATATATATATATATATATATATATATATATATGTATATATATATATATATATATATATATATATATATATATAAATAAGGAACTTTCTCAAAAAGTTCCCTAAAGCTTTTTACATTTAAATGAACATTTCTAGATTCAATGTATATGTTTGACAGTTATGAAAGTATGCACATCTATCTATCTATCTATCTATGTCTGTCTGTCTGTCTGTATGGATAGATGTATGTATGTATGTGTGTAAGTATGCATGCACGTATGAAGAGTTAGCCTGTAGTCAATGGACTTATATCTATGTATGTTTTTATGTATGTATGTATGTATATATATATATATATATATATATATATATATATATATATATATATATATATATATATATATATATATATATATATATATATATATATATATATATATATATATATATATATATATATAAATACATACATACATACACATATATATACATGTATATATATATATATATATATATATATATATATATATATATATATATATATATAGATATATATATATATATACACATATATATATATATATATATATATATATATATATATATATATATATATATATATACATGTATATATATATATATATATATATATATATATATATATATATATATATATATATATATATATATATATATATATATATATATATATATATATCCGATGATTGGTTTCGCTGTTCTACCCATCTAAGCCTATATAAATTGCCACTGAGTCGTAGTATTTGATTTGCCGACTAATGGGAGTATTCCCTATACAGTATGCATAAGAAGTAGAACCATATTATAGGGCGGATATTCACAGAAAAGGTCACGCTCATCTCTTGTACACGCAAATGCTATGGAAGTATGTTAAAACATCTGAAACGTGAATACCTTAGGATCAGACTTTAATACGAGTTCACACAATACGGAAGACGTTTACGTTTGGAAGTTTAAGGCATTGGTGATGTTCTTTGAGAATGGTGGCCCGGCTATTTGCAACTTGGTCGAGGCCTGTTTGAAAGTTATCATAGCATACTATTATAGTGATTTGTTGTCATTATTATCCCTCACATTATGAGTATACCCAGAATATCTTTTTAGTTTTCCCATCTCCTACCTTGTCCCAGATTCCCAGCCCACGTCATGACATACGTGGGTGCGACAGATTCTTTATCATATCAATCGATGGCAATATTTCCAAAATAAAACTAAAATGTACATTTATTTAATCTACTATAATCTTTAAGACTGGCTAGTCAAAATTTATCCACAATATGTCAAAACTAGACTAACATATTTCCAAATCCGCCTTTCTCCACACTATTTCTCAGGCGAAATGGCATCGCGTGCGGCGCTCGTGCGCTCGCGATCGTCTGTTCGCGTGATCCTTGCCGCCAATTCTACCAGCCATCTTTTTTCTAAATTCCGCCTTGAACTTTGCCGAGGAAGAGCATGTAAAGATGATATGTGAGCAGGGATTTCTCGGCGGCAGATGCACGCTTCACACCCTCACTCTCTCTCCAGACCGGTGGAACACCACTGAGTGTCCTCTCCATCCCCCCCCCCCCCCCCATCACATTGCTATGGTCAACGATGAGCAAAATAACTAAGTTCTTCACCCCATCCTGTCAGGGATAGGGATAACTAAAATACTTTTAAGATACGCTGAACAGTGAAAACTCCTACACCGGAACGTCTACATATGGAGGAGATTAAAACGCCTACACGGATGTGGACAGAGGTAGTGAACAATGGAAATCCCTACAACTGGATGGCAAGAGATTGCGAACAAAACTCTGTTGTAGAATGATTGTAGATATGGGGGTGATAAGAAGCATTAGCCCAATGTTACAACAGGCTGGCGACAATGGCAATTGAAATACCGTTTTTTTCAATGGGTTGGACAAACAACTCGTTACACTGTTGTACACATAGCTATGATACAGGGAGGTAAATAAAATACTCGTCTTAACTGTCTCAGGCTAGGGGACAAAATAACAAAACATTCATGAAAACCAGCACGGAGAATTTTGTTTGGGGCATCAAAAATCCTTACACCGGCATGATTAGGACTAGGACCACACAATCCCTTACGCAGGGAAGACCAGGGATTTGGGGGCTACATAGACCCTAACACCGGCACGGCAAACCTATTATTTTCACCATCATTGCCGTGTGCGCGCCTGGGATATGGTTCTATTCGAGGCCTGCTAAACACTGCACCATGGACTCTACGCCTTCGTACCGGCTAGTATCAGTGACGGTGACCCGTGGGTGGGGCTGTGCTATCCAGGGCTGCCCCTGGGTGGCGTGCGGGGGACGTCGATGTCAGTGGATGTTGGCTTGAACGGTAAGGTAAGGTCTACCTTAACCCATTCATATCAAGGACATACTCATGCTCTTGCATACAAGTATATGGTGATGTCACAACAGCATGGCAATATTTTGAGAAAAAAGTGAGTGATAGGTGTTGTTCCTGGTAAATCCAATGCCCCCCCCCCCCCCTCCCCCTGTTATAGTTTCAAATATTGCTATATTTGATGAGCTATGTCCAATGTTTTCAGATCTATAGTGCGCTCGAGATACAACTGACTTTATGTATTTTGACCTAGCCCGGGTAATTTTGAGCCCATGGTATAGCCTCAGTCTTTCTCGGTGTATGGGATATCATCATCTATATCATCGTCGTCATCAAAGACATTGGGATCATCAACATTGTATTCATCCCCATCATTATCACCATCGTGTATTCACCATCATCCTCATTTGTATTGCCAGTATCACTGTTAATATCAGGATCGGTTAAGTCGGTGGTGCGATGAAGATGATGATGATGTTGGAGATGATGATGATGATGATGATTACCGTGGCTATGCTGATGACGGCGATATGTAAAAGAGAAGAACAATGATGACCATCGTCCTCTATATCTCAACCATGCCCATAGTAAATAGCAGCGGAAGCAGTCACGGCGTTCCGACGATTCTGCAACATAATAACGCACCCCAATAAATGTGGAGTAATAAAAAACGCTAAATGAGATATCGATTTATTCGCGAAAATCGATAGCCCTGCATCAACTACCATCTAAATCACAGAGACAAATAGCGTGATATCTAAAGGAATTGTGTGAAGAAGCTAGGAAAGGTGTCCAGGTAACACATTGCCTTCATAATGCTTTATCTGAACACATAAAAATGTGTTCTGCAAGAGTTCATGTGTTATTAGGAGGAGTGACGTAACATGCAACGTCTAGGTATCACAGTAACTTCATACGCAGCATTTGAACATCTCGTGTCTTTACATAGTGTGGTGCCATTGTGTTACTTTGAGGAGCTATGATAAGACTATCTGAACACATGAACACATTGTGCGTTCTACAAATGTGCACGTGTTACGTTGTTGTGATGAGATTTTGGAACTTTGGTAGGAAAGACACTTAGTTACTGTATCATAGTAACTTTATATACTAGTACTCTATTCATCCAGAGACATACATGTTAATTTTTCGTGTCTGGATTATCTGAAGACACCCAGAGACATGTGCTCACGTGTTATTTAGAGGAGTGATGGGAACATGCTTTAATAGGAAAATGATGGGCATCACATACACTTCAATACATTTTAATAACTGAACACATGAACTACGTGTTCTACATTCAGACATGATTTGGAGGCGTAATAAGAACATGCTTGGGACGTCTAGATATCTCAGCAACTTCATACTTTTATCATGTGAACTCATGAACACAACACTTTTGCTACACGTTTTCGTAAACATAATGTTTTCAATAGTGAAACATCTGATACACGAACACGTCTGGTATGGTGGGTGCAATATAAGTGCCTACATTAGGAAGGGTTCAGTAACGGGGGATATCTTGATATACAAATGCAAGAAATAGGGTTAGAAAACTGTTCAAGTTTGGGATATCCGTATATCTGTTATCAAGGGAGATCCCAATGAATACGAGAACATTTAACTTGGAAATGTATCTGCATAAATGGAAGTGTTCACGCCACGGCATTGGGAGACCGCAATTAAATACGAGAAAAGGGACCTGACAGATACGAGATGGACTGTTGGCCGAAGAAGGGAAGGGGGAGTTAAACGTCTTTGCTTTCTGTTGAATTGAGATTAAATCAGAAGTTCAGTTTGGTTTCCGGTTTTCCAATGCTATATATAACAATTCTCTTACAAATTCTAAGTGGGCATATATTATGCTTTAAATGATCTCCTGTATATTGTACTGCATGTGGAACAATAGATTATAAAAAAGATCAAAAACTTTTAGTGAAGCATAAGTCAGACTGATGATTTATAACTGAAAGGGACCGTATCTGACCAACAGCTCACCTTCATTCATCTTTATCTTTTCAGATTGAAACGTTCGGTTGCGCCACCTAACGACCACCATGTCGATCAGAAAGGCCCGGGAGTCTGTGTACGGATGGTACCCCTCTGCTAACGACACATATACCAAACCATTTGAGCAGCACGGATATGGTAGGTTACTGCCTCAGTATAGCCCCTTGACTCTACAGGCTAGAGCCTAGCTTTTCATACGTGCATACATGCGTACACAAATGCATGCATGCAAGCCAGCATACATACATACATACATACATACATACATACATACATACATACATACATACATACATACATACATACATATATGCATACATACATACATAAATACATACATACATACATATTACATACATACATACATGCATGCATACATACATAGATGCATGCATGCATACATGCAAACATACATACATACATCCTTGGATTAAGAAAAGAATGGATATGTAACGAGAGACCAATTACTATATGCCCTATAGTTACATGCTGGCCTCATGCCAGGACTACCAGATAAGGCAGCAGGACGAGGTCACGTGGGAACAAGGACCAATCAGGGCTCTTGCATCGATTACATTACAGAGAAACCTTATCTCCACCACCTGCTGGGGGTGCCCAGAGCACCTATTAGCGACTATATAGTTGACACTGGTTGAGGCTAGCATGTTCAGGTTGACCGGCTGGTTTCCATTCCATGTGTTTGGTCTTCTAAGATACATCCATACATACATACATATTTCGCACATGCCAATGCTTGATTCGAAGGTACGTACGTACCGCACAGAGATCTACGACTCTGTACAATATCGTTTACACGTACCTTTCGAGGTAGAAGTAAGAAATCTAAATCAATCTCCCAGTGGAAAAGGTATGAATATTACATTGCAATACAATACACACGAGGTCGGATGTCGAGTTAATGCCCCAGAGATACGTGTTGCACGGAAAAGATGCAATATTTTACCAAATGATAAATCATACTGAAGCTGTACCTATAGCATATGTTAAATACTGTAAATCACTTATATATAGCGGGAACAATGAGATAGCGATAATAGTGCTCTGCCCAAGAGCGCTACTTCTAAATCCCCGTCTTTATTAAATTGCCCAATATACATATTGAAGGGCAGAACAAAAGCCCAGTCATGGGCCATTAACCACTGCCTTCACAATCTGGCAGGGGCCGGAGGTCAATTACAGTGACCCCTGATCCCTAGTGAGCCCGGCTAACCATGCAAGCCAGTGGGTAAAACTAAACGTTGGCGCTCTCCCGCTCGCTATAATTAGATCACGCTATCCAGGGCAGTACCGTTTTTGCGCTTTATAATGTTCACGCCATATTTAAGTGATTTACAGTACCTGCATATGAAATTTGTAATATAAAGCAACTGACATGAATGGGACCTAAATCCAATCAGTATTCACGCCTGCGGGTTGGATAAACATGAACACATCTTATATGACAAAACCAAAGCTTAAAATTTAGAGTAACATTGGAAATACTTCATCGATAGTCGTCATTCCATTTAGGTTTAACAATCGCAGTGAGTCGTTAGATATTTTTCAAATTTTGCTCTTTTCAATGAATAATGCCCAAAGTTATCACCCCATGTGTGCATTCCTAATGCCAACTGGGCTAAACAATGAATGTTGCACTTGACGTTTGTACTCGTCTATTAGTAGTTAAATTGCATAAATATTGTCATTGCAATATCATTATGAATGATAATAAAACCAATCTTTTCTTTCAGATCAAGAAACATTCGTGAGGTTTTGGAAGGCCCAGTACGATCTAGATAATAGTACAGGAAACTCAGAACCAATAGTAAAACCTGCTGCAGGTACAAAATCAGTATCACGTGATGAACCACGTGATGTACCACGTGGTCATTCACGTGACACACCGAAATCATCGGGACAGAGAGTGCACAAACCTGCGCAGGTGCGCTTAAAGAGTGCACCCACGGCAATTCGGTACATAACCCCACGCGCCACCCCAGTCACTGTACCGACTAGTGCCGACCCCCGTTCACGGGGTTCGGCGTCCTTATCAACTACACCTACCAACCATCAGGAACCCGGGGTCATTCGCTGGAACCTGCAGAAAGAAATCAAATCGCGACCACGGAAAGGACAAGTGGCGCCACCTAACGCCACCCCAGTGCCCGTTAGGGCATGGTCGCCAATTCCCACCCCTTTCTCTACCCCAACACCCAAACCCCTCCTCCGGGATGAACCGATTTACAGGTCAGTGCCAATTAAAAAGGAACGGGTGAAAAGTGCCACGATTCAGAGAGAAAAGAAAGTGAAATCCTCTCGTCTGGTCAAATCTGCGGGGCCAACACGACCTTTTTACACGGGCAAACAACAACAACAACAACAACAGCCCACGCTGAATGAATTCCGGCGTCCATGCGCTCCAGTCCCGCCCCGACCGAGTGATATCGATTTGCAGGACATTGACGACGAAACTATACCAGAATACGAAAACCAGCTGAACCAGAATGGCTGGAGAATGGAGCTTCATAAAGATCCTTTACGATTAAAGTAAGTCATTGTGCTTAAAAGTTCCAGAATACATGCAAAAATTATTTTGCAATGACATGATGACATTGAATTTAAAAAAAAATTGAACGATGTTTGTATTTATTTCACATTGCTTATATAGTTTTGACGATACATAAAGCGTCTATCGTGGTAACTTTGTAAACTCGTGGTGAGTAAAATACATCTGAATATGGTCAGTGACCATGGCATTCAATATGCTATTGATCTTTGAATTCTTAAATTCTAAATACATAATTTAGAAAAAAGTCAAAAGCAAAAATAAGTAAATGTGCTCTTACGCTAACCTATAATGTGCTAACTATCGAGCAAATTCATGAATAATTTGATACTCATTATGTGTACTTAAAGCAATCATGTTTTTGGTGAATTTAAGAACACAGAAAAAAGTCCAAAACCCTTCCCGATTGCTACACATTTCTGACCAATTTTCTGATTTATATGATAATTCATTCTGCAAAGTGATGGCCAAAGATAGTACATGTAGTAATTGGTTTCGTTCTAAATCATAAAATCCCTTTAATCTCAAATCATCCCCATAAGTCACATTATAAATATTTGTTGTTATGTTTAAAAATTCAATTGATCTCTTAGATCAATTCCCAAAATGAAAAACGTAATGTCAGTGTTGAAACATCTACGTTTTCTTGTTATTACCAGGAAAGTTCCCAAGCGGTTGCCCTACACAGTGGATTGCCCAGTGAAAGAAGTGCCCCCGAAACCACCCAAGGCCCACATGGAGAACTATGACACCTACTTCTATAACACAATCCCCAGAAGGCGCTATACGTTCACCATAGACAAAGAATGGGCCTCGGAAGTGCTCCTGCCCAAACGTTTGGAGTTGCAGAAAAAGCAACCAATCAGAGACACGCGATACAAAAACTTCAGTTTCGTGTACTAGTGGCGCCATCTATAGTTGTGTTAATGCACTGAATATTAGCGAATGACGAGATGCGAACGATGTGATGGACTTTTTGTGAACATATTGAATAGACTGTGATATGCTTGGTTTTCTGCATAGTATTTTGTATACTGAAACCCCCTAATATCCAGAAGTCTGACAGTTTTACACGATTTGAACTTTCGTGTACTATTTTGTATCCATATGTATACAGCCAACAACGTACATTACATTGCATTACTATAGTATTAATACCAATTGTCTGGCTGTGCGGTTAGGGGGGGGGGGGGGTGAATCCGCTATGGCTTAATGGTTAACCAGTTTACACTCAGAGCAACCAAACAGGCCTGACCATTTTCGAAAAAGTTTACTAACATTTGCAATTTTCTAGAAAACATGTGATGGGAAATGCTGATCAGAAGCCAAACACCAACTCTCCTTCAGTTTGTGAACTTTTGCCTCATTCTAAGTTATTTTCAAAATGATGAGTGTAGCACACACTACTATCTAGAAGTACTCTTGGGTGTGAATGGGTTGAGACGCCAGGCTCCCAAGAATGTGATCAGGGTTTCGAGTGCCACTGGATGTTCTTGATATCAGTATAACGATACATCATTACGTTCTGAATTAATGTCGCTAGTGAAAAATAAATGGAGTGAGAAATATACGTCACTAGAGATACATTATTACACGCTGTTAACGCAAAAAGAACGTCATAGGCTCCCAGTCCCCTAGTTCAATAAACGTGTGCAATAAATAAGCTTCCTCGAATGAGGAGAATTCATTAATGGTTTTATTGAATGCTTTGGATAGAACTGCTTTGGTTTTAGGGTAGCATTTGTACATATACCAGCGACGTCAAGTGTTTTATTATAAGGTCGTTACATGAAATGTTTTACCCATTTTTTCAAATGATTGATATTTATGTATTGATGCTGAGTGGAATTTTCTAGACATGTTAAAGATACGTGCTATAAAGTAAAGTACTCAGTACTGCTGAGACATTATACCTTATATTTTGAACATTTTTGTATATGAATAAATAATTGCAAATACCAGTCCCGAGAATACTTATTTAGTCACCTTCTGTGTGTCTCCTATATGTCACACACGTATTGTTTTGGCTTCCAAGGGCAAAGAACCACACATAGCAAGATAACCAAATCAACTTGTCAACAAAGGCAAAACAACAAGAAGTGAAATCTGCAACATAAACTCTTTGGGGATAGGGGCATATGAGATCCCATACGTGCAATATATGTTATTATTAGATACTAAGAGGGCATGGATATCGTTATATTCAATATCCCAAACAATATCGGAAGTCGGAATGTGTAGTCCTGTGTCGCTCAAACTTGCATAGAAAAGGAATTGAATGTACACCCTCAACATTTTGATTTGATGATACCTTCATATTTAAAAGACACCTACCCGGCAAAAAGCACCGCCAAGAAGCAATTGGAGTCAAATGCATCGGGGATCAAAACGTACCAGAATCCGTGACCAATACGACGGAAATGGTGACGAATCCAAGGCAATTAAACAACAAAGTCACACGGTCATGTAGGGCTTATTTTAATCACACCCGCCTAGCACACCCGTCGGTAAAAATCAATTTTAACTCTCGTTTCCACATATAGATGGCAGTACAATAAAGATTGATTTACACAGTGTAGACGTAAAATAGCCTTATTAACACTGCTTCCTAAGTTCAACTATCATACTACATGTATTCGCAGTATGATTAAGGTATCTTGTGGGGTTTATTTCTTTGACTAAGTTTTCCTTCTGCCATGGTTTTATTTGTCAATTTAGCATATGCAAAGTATATATTCCCTGGAAGGCCGTCTGATGAGGAATACATTAAACATCCCTGAAGTACCATCACAGCAGGGTGTAAGATTTTGGGGGCTAAAAAATCTGAAAAATATGCATAGTGTTTTCAAACGGAGCCCCTGCCCGCTATAATGGACCAGGTACTTTCAAATGTCATAACTATGGAGGAAAGATCAATACAAAGTGACGGGTATCACAGTTTTTCATAGTTTTAGTTTTATTGCCAGAACTTTTGCTGAGAATGAGAAGAAAATGCATTTTTAACTTTCAGATTCCATAAGTATTGAATAAAGTCAAAATTGGAAATACTATGATGCACATCCCTGCGAAATAACCTTAGCTGTACTTGTATATCCAAAATACATGTTCGAGCGACCATATTTTGGTGTAAATTGATATGGAGAAAAGGCCTAAAACAAAAGGGCTAGAACATATTATCTTAAATAAAGTACGATAATGAAACAGACTAAACATAAGCAAATGCACTTATCCAAACCAAAACAAAAAAATTGAAAAAAAAAGAACCATCAATTTTCCTCCAGATATTTTGTAAAATCATTCTTAATTCCCAAGTTATTGTCAAAAATATCATAGATCCAGACGACAAATTCTAAAGGAACTTAACATATTTATTTCAAAACAGGTATGCCTTAATAACTCGAAAGGTCGTATGTAAAGGCAAATTAGATTTACTTAAACGCCCTAATTATTTTAGGTATACTCTTTTGATCCGAAATAAATTAAGATGTCAGAATTGAATGTTCATCAGAAACTAGCTGCCAACCCTATCAGATCCATTTGTGCCCAAGCCATAAATGATACGCAATTGCATTACCAGTCTCCTTCTGTACTCCGTTTTTTATTCCATCTTTCGAATTCTTGCTCCATCCTTTGATATATATCTTCGTTGCCCTAAAATTAATTTTCTATCTCCCAAAACACCGACATCCCAACCCTGGCAACTCGTAAAGAAAGGAACGACGTTGTATTCTCTTAACCCTTCTAATGCTAAGGTTACTTTCTTCCAAAGCACAAGGACGCAAAGATTTTTGAAAGCCATCTCAACCCTGCCATGTCGATATTCATTAGATGGCTCTCGCTGAGTACCCTCAGATGAGTACTCATATGGTTTCAGTCATTTTTTTGCATTATTTTGTCCAAATTAGCCACCAGCAGCATGAGGGTTAAGGATGTGTCATCGATGCGTTATCTAGAGTCAACACAGACACATACTGAAGGTCTTTATTTGCATGGCGACTCCATGGCAAGATGTTTCCTTCAAAGGGATATGAATTACGCACCTGAAAGCAACTTGACCAAGATCAAAAGAGCTTTAGTGTTTTGAACGAATAAATCTGTGATGGATCCGGTTCTTTTCCCCCGAACCGGTTTTGTATGTTTTTACTACCATGAATACATTTACAGAAGGGTACCTGAGCTGACGTGTTTACATTACGGGTTCTCACGCCTCCACCTCACAACGGTTGACACATTCATACCTGCATACAAAAATGGGCCTGACTACTTTTATGATATCTCTCTGACGAAACCATTTTATATAACCATTTGAGATAGAAATGTTGATTAGAACCTACATGTACTTAGATACTTTGTCATGAATGAGTTGAGTAACATATGCAACTGAGACTACGAGTATGTGTTCGCTTTAGGCAGTTTTCACATCAGGAGGTTGCAATATAGTTTGAATAGCAGATGCTTTCGTCATTTGCCATAGTTCCATGGCCAAAGTATGTTTTAATATGAACAACTATTGCGAGCGAACAACTTTATCACATATCCTTGGTTATACGTGCGAATCAACACACATTTTTGAGACAAGCTTCCAATCCTTTCTTTTGATTTGATTTGATTTGATTCGGTCTAGTAAGATGTATATTATACAGCATTTGGCGCATAAAAATCATACATAAATGTGACTAGATGGAGAGTCATTAACTGCTATGCAATAGAATTCTAACCAGACACAGGATATATACACTAAAAGTTCATAACTTATTTCAATAGTGGTCCCAGTCTGCCCAGAGTCCAATGGCATCACATGTACTAATCAACTCCACTGCTCAAGATTGACATAGCAATAATATCCATATCGTATAATACAAACGTTTGGACTAGAATTGATTAATTTATTTTTTATGACTCAGAGAGGACTGACATGAAATGTTTTTTAGCATCTCACTTTAAATAGAGATTTACTGATCGTAGTTTGGATTTCGTCTGTCAAAGAGTTCCAGATTTTGGCACCTATGTAGTGGAAGGACTTTATACCATATGAACCAACCTTTGATAAAATCAGAGCATTAACACTGTGTCTGGTATTATAGTCTAAGTGGTGGGATCAATTTACTCTTTCAAAAACTTGGAAGGTACTCTGGACTGGAGCCTGTCCATCAATGCAGTTAGATACATAGCTTGCGGCAAGATTTGTTATTCTGTTTTCAATGCTGATCCACTTAACCTCATTAGAATCTTTGACTACCAAGTGTGTTATGTCTGAGAAGTTTAAAACATATCCTATCATTTTATTTTGTTCGAGCTGAAGGCGAATCTGTAAGAATTTTGGTAGACTGTGGTAAATGTATCGTAGTATCTCTTGTTTAATTCATTTTTACGGCAATATATTATGACCACGGAATTAGGAGGTAATTTTAGTGTCAATTACAGGCAATTCATAATTGAAATATAGTTAAGCGTATAGAAGGTAAGCAAATGGGTCACTGTACTGCGACATTGCCCTAAATGTAGGAGGTACTATTAAATTCAATTACACTGCATAGTCCGGAACCTTTTTTTAATAGATATACATAATACAGTGGCAAGTGAAAAGTTACATGAAACTATCATAAAACCAACAAAGACAATCGTTCAAAGGCAAAGCTC